>CAJDSM010000140.1:2919-19241 GCA_903981925.1 Ostrea lurida
GTGTACGTAATCATAATCAAAAAGAACATATACAAAATCGAGAGTAGTGCAGCACGGAAAAAAGCGAAGACAGGATCGGGTGCCATGGAGGAGTAAGCATCATCTGCTGACCTGTCACACCTGCCGTGAACTCGTAGTTAAAATAAAGTAAACGGGAATACCCGTAGTCAAATTTAGTAGTTCTGATAGCCTAACAAAGGGTATGAAACAAATCAGTCAATATATGTCTTAGTGATACTTTGTAATCGCAAAGAATGTCATTATAGTGACCGTCCAATTTGTTAAATGATGACTTTAAACAAGATTCGTTATAACCCTGCAATATCAACTTTTTGTTAGTATTTGATAGTGATAATAAGAATGAAACTATATCTAAAATATGTTGCTTTGAGACATAAACCATGCTTGGGAGAAAAACGAAAAATCGTTATAGAGCACAGGCTTGGACAAATTTTATTTTTTGTCAGTTTAAAGATGATGCCAGGAAGATTCGAATTTTTATAATATCTTTTGGATCCAAACCTGTTCGTTTTTATGACAAACATGTGGAAATTTTAAGCACATTCTTGCATTTGATGATATTTCATGACATGATATTTGGGGCACTATACCTTAGATACATGGCACCTGATCCTACCTTCACGTTTATCGGGGGTCCATGTTGCCCTGCACTTCACTTTGTATATATGTTTTAAGAACTATGATTACGTTTAACACATTGTTTACTTCGCCAATTTATATACATCAATGCAAAACTCCAAAAAGTTTACCATCCTGATAAACTATCATATAAAGATTATCCTGTTTGCAGAAAATAATTTATTGAAATTTCATTTTAATTTTCACCATTTTACAAGACCGATTTAACCCTTCGTAGGCCTACCCCTTAAGCACCAGGAAAAGGTTTGCAATGATAGCAAGATTGCAATGATATTGATTATATACATTTCATTTTTTTGGGGAAATCAGAGCTTGCGTTACATTACCTAACACGCTATTTACACGACATGTTTTGTCAGATCTGACTTCAGATGTGACTTCATATTTGACTTCATAGTTCCATTTACACAATATAAAATGGCGAAGTAAACAATGTGTTAATCGTAATCATAGTCCCAAAAACATACAAAATCGAGTGTAGGGCAACACGGACCTCCGGCAAAAGTGAAAGCAGGATCAGGTGCCACGGAGGAGTAAGCATCCTCTAATCGTGTATTTCATTGATATCCCTCTCCAAAATTCTGCTTTGTTTGCAACTGAGCATTATTGGGGACAACAAGTACATATTGTACCCCAATTGTTAGCAGTTTCCTACCATTTGAATATCCGTACGGAAAAAAGTATTTATTTTGTTCTTTCCTGTTATCTGAAACTCAAACATAAACCAGAGTGTCCCGTTAATATTTCCCAACACCTTATGGCGGGTATATCTCCCAGTTGATTCGATACACAGGAGCATGCTATGCATATGATGATTTTTTTTAAAGCGAGGCCAACTACTAACAAAAAAGTTGATGCTGCAGGGTTTTAACGAATCTCGTTTAAAACCATCATTTCGCAAATGCTACAGTCGCTATATTAACCTTGTTTGCGATTATAAATTATCACTAAGTCTTGTGTTGACTGATTTTGTTTGATGCCCTTTGTTAGACTCATCTTCCTACCAGATTTGACTACGGGTACTCCCGTTTACTTTATTTTCGACTAAGGGCTCACTGTGGGTGTGACCGGTCAGCAGAGGATGCTTACTCCTCCATGGCACCTGATCCTGCCTTCGCTTTTGTCGGAGGTCCGTGTTGCCCTACTCTCGATTTTGTATATGTCTTTTTTAGATTATGATTACGTTTGACACAATGTTAACTTCGCCTTTTTGCTTTTAACATACAGAATTAATATTTGAAGCAAATGTTTGAGAAAAAATCCGCGTGCTATACATGTGCTGAATTTTTAGATTAACATTTATGACCTAATGTTTTATTGGTTCAAACCATCTGACTTGACAGACGGAATAGAGCATTTCTCTATTCGATCTTCATATCTGTCTTATGATTTTTCTATTTACACGGTATGATTTGTCAGATGTGGCGAGACACATCTGACAAATCAATTCGCGTAAATAAGTCTTAAGAAGTATTAGGGGTAAGTTCTCCAGTCCTCCTTTGAAATATCCACAGATTTAAGGTCGTTTAAAAGGCATCTAAATCAGCAACATTTTAATTTTAAGAGTATGCAAGACATTATCACAGGCGGGGAGGGTTCTTCTGTGTCAGAAGTTGCTTCCAATATGATCATTACAATCATATTTGCCGGTGTTGATTTTTAATGTCACATTATAGTCATTTAATGATAAACACGTGCCCCCATGAAAATGTACGGGAGCCTATTCGATATTGGCATGAATGTTGATTCTTTCTCAGATATTTTTCATCGAATCATTCCATAGAAAATACGAACAATTGTCTGTATGTATATGTTTTATTCTTGAATGGGGGACCTTAATTCAGTTCAGCAATTTCTGCAGCTTGTCGTAAGAAATATGTAAATTACATGTAGATTGTCCCAAATGCGGTGATGAAGTATCCGCAGGGGGATATCTAGAAGCGATTTCAAAGTCACAATAATTGTGCCGTTCCTAGCAAAAACAGGCACTATCTTATTCAATAATCCCAAACACGTCATAATGTAAAGGCAAATATAACAAACAATGATCAATCTCGTAAGTACCAAAAAGAATGCAAAAACATGAATTGGGCAAACACGAACTCCTGGACACACCAGAGGTGACATCAGGTGCTTAGTAGATGTGACATCATCTTTTACATACTCAAAAAGGAAGACATAATGATTTACAATCATCTGTAAGCTGTCATCTGTGAATGGCTGTAATATTTTAACTACAATTAATACATCTCTGGTGTTTTTGAAAGGTGTTTTTTCCAGAGTTGACAGTTTAGCACTAACAATTTAAGCGACATTTTTCTCTAGGAACGACTCATATGGTATCGATATCAAATTCGCACATAATACCAGATGTTCAGTTATCTTCTTTGAAAACGTAAATAATATACAGTTAATTGACAAGAAGTATCGATTCATATAACTGATTTAAGACACACACAAGCACTAATTGCATATAGGTAAAAGCAAAGATAACGAACAGTGATCATTCTCGCTAGTCCCAAATAAAATGCAAAAAAGAAAAAGAGTTGGGCAAACGGTATGTCACTTCTGCAGAATTATTACTGAGCATATTGATGGGTATTCAATTTTTTATAGTCACATCACGACTTGTTGGAGGCCAGACTCCATACGAAGGAAGAGTTGAACTTTATTACAATGGCTTTTGGGGAACGGTGTGCGACGAATGGTGGGATTACAGAGACACTGCCGTTTTGTGTGAATCGTTGGGATTCTCCGCGTAAGTAATTCCGTACACACTACTGTGTCGGTACAGTTGTGCTTCATCAACCCTGTAGGCTAGAAGCTGATTGTGTTGTCAATGTAATTTTAAAGAAGTTTGTGTCAGAGCTTTAGACTAATGTCAATTTTTGAGATGTGTAATTTTTATTTCTACATTGAAGGAAAATTGGGAAAATAAAACGGAGTTGTCATGCTTATCATAGCACTACAGTGTTTTGAACATGGCTCTTTGCTCTCAAAATTCATTCAAGATATTTTATCCAAACTTTATTTCTCTGCTGCTGTTAAGAAAAAAAATAGACAACACAAATCATTCATTACGCAGAATAGATACATAAGCATGATTTTTTTACAATACAGATATCAAGTAAAAGTTTAATACATGTTATGGAAATGAACTATGACCTTTTTGCACTTGATTTATGGAAAAGCTCATGATATCAGATTTCAAAATTTAAAGTGACTGATGCACGACTTTTGATATGTTTTCTTCATTTTTTATGGTAAATATTAAAAATATAACCCATTTAAACATTGAAATTTGGGACCTTTTGAATGCAAGGATAAAATCGATATTTTAGCATTAACTCTGTGTTAGTAACAGAACAAGACTGAGGTCTTTTTATCACTTGGCACATACGCACAGTTTATAGCGGTGGTGTGAAGCATTATGTGGGGGTTCCTCAGCAAGAAAACAACCAACGAGTAAAGTAAACATGAACATTTCCTAATGTATTCAACTGTTTGTCCAGGAAATTACAATTTGTAGAGTCATCGCCCGATTTCCGACCAAGGACCCCATAAGGTAGCGTTGTAATATAATCCATACACGGTACCAATTTTTATGCACCAGATGCGCATTTCGACAAATTATGTATATTCAGTGATGCTCAAACCAATGTATATATTTACAAACAAAATATGAATGGCTAATTTTGTAACTTAATGCATTTTGATGCTGTACAGTCACAAATTTGAATTTTATACTAATCAGATAAAATAGTTTGATCATAAGTAACAAAACAATTTTAGAGAAAACTCGTGAGCCAGTCCCTTTACAAAGACATATTAGAACTAAGTTTAAATTTCAAATTTTCACGTAACTTTCAAAATTTTGTCTCAGAATTTAAGATGCAAGTTTAAAAGAAATTAAAACAGTTGGTATTTTATCATTAATGGTCCAAATATAGAATTTTTGCAGTTTAAAAGGGAATTAATTTAAGAATCGGTGTTACTTTAAACAAATTGATAAAGTACATTGTTTGAACTAGTTCAAATTTTCAGCTACTTGTGGCATAAATTTTTAAGCTGAAATATACGTACAGGGGTAAAATAGATGGTTTATTAGGTGTTATAAAAACTGATGGTTAAATGCTATCAAAACATTCCAATTTAGGATGCCCAGTTTACTTCCTCGGATAAGCTTGTAAAGTAGAACCTGAGCTATTCCCTTTTGTTTTATTGATGCCATTTCATTGACATACACTATATCCAGGTAAATTGTCAGGGAGGTGACTCAAAATTGGGTCTCCAATGACTTCCTACGCCTCAAAATATAGTGCCTCCCTAGTCCTTCCTAAATTTGACTCCACACATTTTTTTTCAACTGGATAGGGTATATTCATAAGATACTTAGTTTTTGCATCCTGGGCAGTTGTTCTTAAATGTTCAGGAGGTCACGTTCTTAAGGCAAGCTTTCATTTGAACCTGTGTGCCCCAATAGCTGATTCATTCTTTGTGTATCACACTTGCATCAATGACCAACTATCACTCTTAATATCTTCTCGATCCTATCACATATCACGTTGAAAGAATACATGTACGAGGGTTGTCCGTAAAGTTCGTGGACAACCTTGATAAAAACTGACAAACCTTGATAAAGTATATGAAACTAACATTTTCGTTAAATTCATGTTTCATTTTATGAATTTGCAAAGTTTCATTACAAACAAAGCACATTTAGTATAATTCTATCAAATACAAAAAGACACAAACTCATACCCGGAGCAGTAAAATAAATCCTTGACGTTAATCCAACGTCAAACGCTAAAGACAATTAACTTTTCGCAACGTAGTCACCATTAAACTCAACACGCACATTTCTTATGTCGCTTTAACCAGTCATCAAAAATTTGTATAATCTGTTCTGGTTCATTGTAATTCATATATGGATCATGGATAAAATTCATGGACCGAAGTCTTTGAAATTCCACATTTCTCAGCAATTTCGATAACTGTTAGTCGCCGTTCACTGTCAAATACGTCACGAAGTTCATTTTTGTAGCACTGCAATCTCGGAAAGATGCTCTTCCTTCACGCATGTCATCTCGGAAACTGTCCCTTGCGTCCAAAAATCTTTATATCGCTAAAACAATAATGAACGACCCAATTTAAATGTTTTCCCGACTGTTACCGATTCATGGGTTTCCTTGGGTGTTTTATTCCGATGAATGTAACCAAGATCGTTTATCGAAAACTAGTCTTGTCCTTTTAATTAGTCAGAGATTAATCTATGTACTGCTCAATTGCTCAATTTTCGAAACGGGAACTCCTAGCTCACAGTGACCCAACTGTTTAAACCGATCCAAACCGATTATCTCTGCTATTTCAATAGCTGTTGAACGTCAAATTTTGCAGAATTTGAATATTAAACTCCTTGGAAACACATTGATGGAAATATCATCTCAATCTCTCACGGAATTTTACAAAATGAAATGAACTGTATGAAACGATAAACAACTTTTTTCCTTAAATTTTGCCGTGCTCCGGGTCACCATCCAGCGTCTAATTACGAAGTCATACTTTTTATTTATACATATAAAATCAGACAAAATTTTCATTTTATAACTCACATATAGTAAAGGATTATAAATATGCTAATAATAATAAATACCTATTAACAGTAAACTTTTATATAATTAAGGCTTGTCCACGAACTTTACGGACAACCCTCGTACATACCACTTGACTAGTTTTACTAACTTTATTGGACAACTTAATCATTCGTTGACTGAATTTTATTCCAATGAAATTACGTTCGTAATAAAGTATCCTCCTATATAAAGTTATCATAAAGAGGATGGTGGGTAGGTTTCAGAAAGGCAATATCTCTAGAAAATTATACTCGTAGACTTGTAAAATCTAGAAAAAAGTTTGTAGACTGTCATTTACTTTATTGTTTCCATTTTTTTCAGAGAGGGTTCTATTTCGTTATGCTGTACTCCGTTTGGAGAGGGAAGTGATTCGATACTCACTACGCGTATGAATTGCCAAGGACACGAAAGCACCCTCCATCAATGTCAACATAATGGATGGGGAAGTCATCACTGTACACATTCTAGAGACGTCTCTGTCAACTGTTCAGCGCATCAAAGTGAGAATAGCTCTGGTTATTCTGAAGATGATGATTATTTACAATATCAACAATGACTAGCCAATATTTCAATGGGAAATGGCTTCAAATCTTTATATTCCATTATTCATTACTAACAAGTATCCAGTTAAAGAATGACTACCTTCTCATTTGTAATTTACGCACCGTTATTTGTTGATTTTAACGGTTTGCATACCTGAGTTTTACCGGCGACAGGTTAGCGGATCCGGGGCAAAGAATGTTTGCAATCCTTACATCAGCAGTAACAGTGGTAAATCACAAATGAGAAGGTAATTATTCCCATTCTAATGCAATTTTGTTTGATATTAACATCTTATTAAGTTTTCCGAATTCTTTGACGAAATGGTCATAATTAACGTTATATGGCTTTGCGTCACAATATTATGACGTTACAATCGAAAACATTCCATCTCTTTCATGTTCATTGATCCGTCTAAAATATCGAAGCATTACCCAATCAAAATACAAATTCCAAAATAGTTCTTTTAGAATGTAATTGTACATCATTCTTCTAACCAACGATTCCTTTAAATCATCATCTTCTAAATGATTTCTTGACCCCCTTGAAGAGAGGTTTATTAAAATTACATAATATTGCAATACTTCTCAAATCATTCATTTCTTCCAGACATTTCTATGAGATTGGTAGGAGGTCAAAGTCCACATGAAGGCAGGGTAGAAGTGTATCACAATGGTGTTTGGGGGACTGTATGTGGTGATTTCTGGGATGACAATGATGCAGCCGTCGTCTGTCGATCAGTGGGATACCCTTGGTATATGTTTAGCTCTGATACCTCTTGTATACTGTGGAACCATTTTAATTCGTAAGGGCCAATGTTCGTGGATAACCAAAAGTTTACTGTTTCGTGGGGACGTAATTTCGTGAGAAATTCATAAATAATGCCAATAGTATAATGTTTATAAATATTAAAGGAAAATAAAACATGTTCGTGGGGACGTAAATTAGTGGGTAAGAGTGACCCACGAAATTCATGAACATTGATCCCCCACGAACAATTATGATTCCACAGTAGTTTCTAATGAATTTGTTATTAAATTGAGGTATTTTTTAAACCCTTTGAGTACTCCAAATGATCAATTTTGGGAGACATTGGTTTGCAGAAATCTCCAATTACTGAATACGCATATATATTGTATTCGTTAGAATGTCAAGGTAAAAATGATAACATATTGGTTGTAATCTGAAGGCAATTTGCTAGAAGCTCATGTTGCGCCATTCACGGGCCTGGATCAGGTGCAATACATCTGGATGACGTTCAATGCTCAGGAAATGAAACAGATATTAGACAATGTCAGCATTCTGGATGGGGACGTCATAACTGTAGCCATCAGAACGATGCTTCTGTCATATGTCGACCGGAAACTAGTACGTAAATTGTGTTCTGATTTTGTGAAGAATGTGTATTGGATATCTAAATATTTACGTGTTATTGTATTTTTAACATACAATTCATGATTTGATCTGTATTTTTCCACTTCTATGTTTATGGACTGAAAGCGTATGGTCAAAAGAATATGTAAATTATATCATGGTAGATTAAGAATTGTCTTTGTTACGAAATATCAGAAGGAAACTGTTGGAACACATTAGATGCAAAGAGGTATTAATGGTTTTAATGAAAAGTGTAATGAATTTAAATTCATTTGCATTGTAAACGAAGGACGAAAACTGTGATTTATTTTACCTGTTAGTGCAGGGGATACTATTTTTTGAAAACGTCTTTAGTTTTGTATGTTAAGTTACAATTGGAGAAACGCATAAACGAGGGTTTCTGTTTATGCTAGGGTTTGCAAACACCTTTTCATACAGTGCATTCATTTTCATTCATTTTAAACGGTGGATGGAAATTTTACAGCATCAAATCATGCAAGATTAAACAGCAAGTAACATTGGGAGCAGGTAATTTGATTTCTTCCCGTCAATTTACCCCCCCCCTCCGACAGTTTTCCATATCCTGTTTAATTCCTAACATATGTGATGCGTTTGATTGATTGCTGTGGAATTTTTGTTATTGTGGAAAATGGTTGAATACGTTTTATCTAATTTGAAATAAATATATCTAACCATATAATTTGAAATTTCTAATGACACCAATGCACGTGTGTTGACAAGGCACATCCGTGTACCAAGCGACACATTCGTGAATGAAATAAAAATGATATGAGAGGCATTGATTTGCCCATCATGATCTGAATAAAGTTTAATGTTGTGGTTTGATCTATTTGCTGACAGCTAGAATAAAACTTCATTTCCTAGATAAGTATTTTTTAATATAAATCTGAGTTATTAATTCTTGTATATCCTTAAGTTCTTCGTACCGCGCCGACAACAATTACAACGCCGATAAAAAACGTATATTTTTTAAGAAATCAAGTTCTTGGTATTCTGGATAACACTTTCATAATCATAGTTGAAAACCCACAGCCGGTTGCATTTTTCTTTTGTCGAAAAAGGGTAAAGGAAATGCAGCCAACCGAGTGTTTCCAATGTTGTTTCATACTTTTGATGTTGGTGAGATGTTCATATAAACGCTATCAATGTATGCAACTGATTAAAAACACACTATCAATACGTACATATTACACATGAGTATACTTTCGGGGGAAAATCACAGACCTGATTAAAAGGAATATAAATGTTTTATAGTGACATCACGACTCGTCGGAGGACACACTCCATACGAAGGAAGAGTTGAACTCTATTACAATGGCTTTTGGGGAACTGTGTGTGACGAATCGTGGGATTACAGAGACACCGCCGTCGTATGTGAATCGTTGGGATTTTCTTCGTAAGTAATAAAATACAAAGTTCTCTGGCATCGACATACCCGTAGATTAATAAGTCATTGCTGTTTTTGATACTTCGATTGGCAATTTCACTGAAACACACCTTTTTCATTTTGTCTGTATCACAAGTGCATTAATATTCATTTGTCACTGCTACAGTCTTCTCGATATAATTACATACTGCAGCAATATGATACATCCACTTTCTTGTTCTTACTACATTCTCAATCATTGATTTAATGAATTTTATTCCAAACAAAGAACAACGTTGTGTACGAATTTCAATGCATTTTGTCACTTAACTCAAATGATTGGTTGTTTTAAGGATCCATATCGTGACGGGGTATCAATTATTTGCGACAATTCACAATCTGCTATTGAAGAGTTAACTGTCTTCTGAATAGTGAACTGTATTTTATGGAAAAATAGAATATAAATTCAAAGAATTCCCTTGTGTCAATATGTAAGACTTTCTATTAGCCATGAATTCAGGCTCAAAAATGGCAAATTTCTAAAAACCACACGGGACTATAGAAAACAGGGCGTGTTGCAGAATAGTTCATATAACCTTCTCCACCTCGAAATTGTCGTTCATAGTGCTTGCTTTGTGTGCAGGCGTATTGTTGTGTAAATGTAAAGTCAAAGATAAGGAACAGCTATCAATCTCGTAAGTACCAAATATAATACAAAAAAAGAATTGGGCAAATGTCAGAGATACTTCAAACCCGTTTTTTGCGACGACTTTGATTGATAATATTTCTTAAGTTCTTAAATAACATTTTCATAGAAGGTGCTATTTAGCATACGGATTTGCCCGACAACATATGTCGCTTCATAGATTAAGTACACAACGAGAAGAATACTGGATTAGGAAACTAGGCACTGCCTTTCCATATGGGTCCAAATTCAATATTGGAAGCATAGGAACTATTTCTAGTCCACAGTGTAACAATGTATTTTACCAATACACCTAGACGTAAACGAAGTAATGGGCATCGTTCGTACAACATACCCATAATACATTATGTTTCCTTTCACTCCATATTACCATACATGAATAAACCATTGTGTCCACATCACATTCGCACCAAACTTTATCCTCTCTTAGAAAATGTTGTATGAATTGCAAGAAAAAACTAAAGCTAGCCGCCACTTGGATTCCTTAACACCGGAATACAGACTTGATTATATAATTGGGGATGTTGACTATCACAGACTTTTTGTTCCACCGCGTATTAATGATGAGAGTGAACTTCCAAAACCTCACTGATTCCTACATCTCAAATTTGACAAGAAAGGAATCGAGGCTGTCAACATTAACGACATCCTCAATCTTAAAAAGTACAGTCCTGTATTCCGCCTTACTTTAAGATGAAATATACACCTTGTATTTCACATAAATATAATTCCAATGTCCTGTATTACGATGGTTTTGATTGGATAAAATTAAATCGAAACGAGAATTTACACATCAAATAAATCCGAAAAAACGTGACGTCACAATACGCGCATGAAAACAAACAACGTAACGCACGAAACTATTCAAATTTTTAAAATTGTTCATACAGTGAACACATTGGAATTATAAGAATTAAACATTCTTTTTGAAGAATTTATCGATTGTGTAAACTCTGGACATTTTACTCACACACTTAACATAAAAGTGCTTCGCACTTTTATTCAGTTTGTGAGTAAAATGTTCAGAGTTTACACATCGATAAATTCTTCAAAAAGAATGTTTAATCCTATAATAATTCCACTATTGCATATAGTAAAGTAAACAATGTATTATCGTAATACAAGTTATTTTCATTACAAACAGACAGTGCCAGATATTGAACATTACAACGAATCCTCCAAAATGTACATGTTCCCCTTCCTCATTTAATTATAGTCCTGCTGGTTATATTATTACGGGGGATATATCTGATGTGTTTCATAGCGTTGTTAAGCCGTTTTTCACACACTGATTTGACTACGGATTGTTCCGTTTACCTGATCAAGACTATGGGTTCACGGCGGATGTGACCGGTCAACATAGGATGCTTACTCCTCCTAGGCACCTGATCCCAACCTCTGGTGTGTCCCAGGGGTCCGTGATTGCCCAACTCTTGTTTTTGTATTTTATTTAGGACTTACGAGATTGATCATTGTTCGTTATCTTTGCCTTTACATAGTCCAAAATGAGGGTCTTACGTCCTTATTTTAAAATCCTAAATTCTGAGAACCTTGCCCATTTAAATGGCAACTTAATTCCGTTACTATCATGAATTATGTGGAAGAATACGCCAGACATTGGACAAAATCTGAGGGAGAGGAGCTTGACACTTTGTCTGAATGTATCAAAACTATCGGAATTTATCAAAATCCCATATTCAGTATTTGACGGGGAAAATGCGTACTATTTATCCCTCTGTTTTTCAGAAGCCAGAAGTGGTAAATGAGTTCATAGACTACATAAACGTTGTACTAGTTCCAGCTGATAAGCTAGTAATTCATTGTCTTTGTTGTAAAATTACTATTATAATTGTCTTTAATGAACTAGGATTTATTTCAACATCTGGGAATCCTACTTACATTCTAAGCAATTTCACAAAATCACCTTCTGTTTTAAATACTTTCAAATATTCCGAGAATCTGGATCAATTTGAATTTCCATACCTTTAATGGAATCCGAAATTGCATAAAAACCCTTACAAACAAAAGACTTTTTGTGGTGCAAAAATGGGAAGGAGATCTGGAAAAGTGTTTAGTGACTGTCTTAATTTTGATGTATCTTGGAAACAATTCATACTAGGATTTTATGATGAATTAAATGACAAAACGATTTTGTTAAACAATATAATTTCTTTGATAAGCATTTAGAATATATAAGTATAAAATGCTGTGTAGAACTTGATAGCAATAGAGAGTCAATTCGCCATATAAGAAACATATAAGCATTCATTACTTAATCAATACTATGTTTTAATTAAGACATCTTGTTCTCAAAATATATCTTTATTTTGAAAAAAAAAATATCTAATGCACTATTATCATGCATATTGCAAATAACATACATGTATTTCAGTTACTGCTTTATAATTTATGAATGCATTTTGTTACGATTCCAAATGATTCCAAATGATGTAAAAGTTCAACCTCACCCGGGTATAAACTTCTGTTTTAAACGGGTATTTCCATTCATGTAAAATTAAGGGAAAGGGACTGCCTTCCCTTTTGATGTATATTCCTTTTTTTGACTATGATTAACGTTTGATACTTTGCTACTTCGCCATTTTATATGTCTACCCTGAGGGTCTAAGCGGACAGTTGAAGGTGTATGGTGACCCTTTGGGTAGATGTTAAACAATTATACTGTTTTCTTTATATATTGTCTTTCTTCATGTGCTCACATTTATTCATCTTTATTTTTCTTTCTTTTCTTTTTTTTAATCTTATACATCCTGTGTTATGTAATAGAAATTATATTGTCATATGTAATATGGTGGAGCTTAGTCAGGCCCCATCCCTTGCAGCTTCCACACTTTTTTTTCTATAATGATGACTATGGGCTCACGGCGGGTGTGACCGGTCAACAGGGGATGCTTACTCCTCCTAGGCACCTGATCCCCACCTCTGGTGTGTACAGGGGTCCGTGATTGCCCAACTCTTGTTTTGTATTCTATTTAGGACTTACGAGATTGATCACTGTTCGTTATCTTTACCTTTACATGATAAGCGTGATGACTAACTTGCAAATCGTCAACTTTCCTTTATATGTAGTCTTTGGAGACCTGGTCTTCCAACAATCGTTGGGTTTTTTATGGGCATTAATAGTGCTCGATTATTGGCAGACTTATTTTTATATTCATAAGAAGCAGAATATGTACCGAAACTGTTACGGATAAAAGCAAATTAAAAAAAACCCAAAAATTTGCCGTGTCCTTCAATATTACGTATAGTTTTTATAAATGATGTGTTCTTAATCAACAATCATAATTTTCACAATTATGTCCATTTGATAATAAAATGGCGAAGTAACAAGTATCAAAGTATTCATAGTAAAATAAACACATGCAAAGTCGAGTGTAGGGAACAACCGGACCTTCGACAAGAGCAAAGGCAGGATCAGGTGCATGGAGGATAAGCATCTCTGCTGACCGTTACACTCGAAAGAAATTGAAGAATTCGATGTAAAAGATACCACAGAATATGACATATCTGCTTCATATTTGGATATTTTTACTTAACATAGACTCTAATGGCAGACGGACAACTCACATTGTATGATAAGCGTGATGCACTATAACTTCACAATCGTCAACTTTCCTTTCTATGTTGCAATATACCACTATCACCTGCTTATGAGGTGTAATATCCCCCAGTTGATTCGATACGCAAGAGCATGCTATGCGTATGAGGACTTTTTAAAACGAGAACAACTACTAACTAAATAGTTTGATGCTGCAGGGTATAACGAATCTCGTTTAAAGTAATCATTTCATAAATTCTACGGTCGCTATGACCTTGTTTGCGATTACAAATTATCACTAAGTCATATGTTGACTGATTTGTTTCATATCCTTTGTTAAACTGTTATTTTCCTACTAAAATTGACCATGGATATATCCTGTTTACTTTATTTTGACTAACGACTCACGGCGGGTGCGACTGGTCAGCAAGGATGCTTACCCTCCATGGCACCTGATCTTATCTTCGATTTTGTCGAGGTCCGTGTTGTCCCTTCACTCGAATTGGTATATTTTTTTTCGGATATGATTACGTTTGACATGATGCTATTCTATGACAAGTTATGTCATCCGAAGCAAGAGGCTCACGGTATAGCTATCGTCTTTCTTTAAGATTTTGTGGAATTTTACATTATTATTTTTTTTGTAACTTTTGCAAGCGTTCTTAGCGAGTAGCAGTTTTACATCTTTGAGGTGTTCGTAACCGCTTTTAATTTAGCAATCCTTATACCTTACATAATTTATATATAAACATCTATGAGCATTTTCTATACAATAGATATCACATTCTTCACAATGAGTATTTACGGGTTTTATGCAAAGTAAAAAAACTTAGAATTATAAGACTCTAATTACAAGTGCATGGTTTGCTCTTTGTCAATCATTTTGAGTATAGTATAATGCATACGCTATAATAATGTGCCTGGTTTCAGTAAGATTTTTACACGGTTTTTCACGCGAAGGTGAAGTGATTTCCTTTTTGGCACAGTCCCTGTATTGCAAAATTATCTCGCGGTAGATGAGTGGGGTTGTATACACGTAGTCACTGGCTATTACCACCACATCATAATTTCGATATCCAGCTGTCACACTTCTCAAAGTCTGTCAATCATTCGTCTGAATTATTGATTGGCATCTGGTATAGTTTGTACACTCCCAGGTAAATTTTAGGGGGTGCCTTAAAACTTGGTTTTCAAACTAGGGAATATTTCTCGAAAAAAGAAACTCAAAGTCTACGTCTAGAAAAGTCGAGAGGAAGATTATAACTGTCATTTACGTGCTTGTTTTGAATTATTTCAGAGAGGGGTTCTGTTTCGTTATGTTGTAACTCCGTTTGGAAAGGGAAGTGATCCGATACACGCTACGCGTATGAATTGTCAAGGGCACGAGAGTAGCCTCCATCGGTGTCACCATGGTGGATGGGAATTCATCGCTGTACACACTCTAGAGGACGTCTCTGTCAACTGTTCAGCACAACAAAGTGGAGAATAGCTTTGAGTAAAATTGAGATATGATTGATTACTTGCGGTCTTTTACAAAAATAAGAATTTCTATGGTGGAATGGTTTCAGTTTTCATCTCAAATATAGAGCAACAAATCTCCAGTTAATGGCATTAAACATATGAAAGTATTCTTCAAAATTTTGATGTAGGGATACATTTAGGATAGTCCTAGTACGATTACCCTTGAGACACAAGTAAGTTTAGGCACAATTAAAGATCCCTCCTTGCAAATCAGGAAACGCAATGCAATCGTTCATGTTTCCATGAAGGAAAATGTTCAATAGTGTAGGATGTAAAACAATATAAATCAATTAATTATGATCCTTACAGTCGTCACATTCCCAATTACCTCAATATGTTAATCCTTATACAATATATATTCTATTTTTACAAATCGGTTATATTTTGCTGATGTTATGTGAAATGTTGGAAATCTTAAACATGTAATCACAAAGTTTGAAGAGCTGAAAAGAAATAGAAATGCCAAAGATGGTACCAAAGCACGTCGAGTATCAGAGCTATGCTGAGGAAAGACCCCAGTGTGTAAATTTGAAACTGAAGTTCTATAATTTTAACCCTGCAAATTTAATCTCATAAATTAAAATTCTTAACAAAAACTTTTACAACAAACAATCCTGGTAAACGAAGTAATTATTTTCCAGACATTTCAGTACGACTGGTAGGAGGTCAAGTCCACATGAACGGCAGGTAGAAGTATATCACAATGTTGTTTGGGGGAACAGTCTGTGACGATTTGTGGGAACAATGATGCTTGCCGTCGTCTGTCGATCAATTAGGATACTCTTGGTATTCTGTTTAAACTCTGATGCCTGGTTTGGATATTTCCAATAACTTGTTACGAAATTTAGTTTTTTAAAAACCCTTCTGATCTCTAATCAACGACTTGGTCAAATATGGTTTCGCTCATAATCTTCAGTTACTGTGTACAAGTGTATAATGACATTT
>CAJDSM010000140.1:34382-49431 GCA_903981925.1 Ostrea lurida
CTACCCTTTCATTAGAGAGTGTGTATATCGTTCCTAGTATGATTCGATATTCGCATAGCAGCACTGAGGCTATGAAGATTAAGCAGGGATTTCTGTTATCGAAGCCAACTTAATACTAACCATATAAAAAAGTTGATAGCTGACTATAGTTATAGGTTAGGCTTATACACGAATTCTCTGTGTATTCAAAGTCCATCATTCTCGCAGAATTTCTACGGTTCGCATAATTACCTTGGTTTGCGAATTACAAATATATCACTTAAGTCCATAATGTTCGCACCTGTTATTTTGTTCAGTACCCTTTGTCTAGATCCTGTCATTTATCCCTACTATGATTGACTACGGGTAATGTCCCGTTTACGTATTTTTCAGACTATTAGGGGTCCTCACGGGCTTCCTAGTCGGGATGTGATAGACCTGTTCATTGTGCTATCGCAGAGGTTATGCATCTACTTCCTCCATGGTCACGCATGATCTATCTTTCGATTTTTACGTTTCCGGGAGCTGTCGTCGGAAGCGACTACTAGATTAAGCTGTTTGCCCTAATAACACCTCAGATTATCTGTATTATGTATCTTTGTGTTTGTCAGGCGAAGTATATTATTTAATATATTACGTTTTGGAACTACAAACCTGTTATACGTTTTCATTATAATATAACAGTTCTAATTTATGGCTATATGAGATTATTAATTAGTCAAAGACAACTTATGTCATAGTAGAATCACCATTCTAAGATCACGATTATTGGCAAAAATCTATATAGATACGCGCATATTTTACACCATCTCTCTTCTCTCTCCTCGCTGGTGGCTCAAATTGACCATGGATAATCCTGTTTACTTTATTTTGACTAACGACTCACGGCGGGTGCGACTGGTCAGCAGAGGATGCTTACTCCTCCATGGCACCTGATCTTATCTTCGATTTTGTCGGAGGTCCGTGTTGTCCTTCACTCGAATTGGTATATTTTTTTTCGGATTATGATTACGTTTGACATGATGCTATGCTATTGACAAGTTTGTCATCCGAAGCAAGAGGCTCACGGTATAGCTATCGTCTTTCTTTAAGATTTTGTGGAATTTTACATTCTTATTTTTTTCTGTAACTTTTGCAAGACGTTCTTAGCGAGTAGCAGTTTTACATCTTTGAGGTGTTCGTAACCTGCTTTAAATTTAGCAATCCTTATACCTTACATAATTTATATATAAACATACCTATGAGGCATTTTTCTATTACAATAGATATCACATTCTTCACAATGAGTATTTACGGGTTTAATGCAAAGTAAAAAAAACTTAGAAGTTATATAGACTCTAATTACAAGTGCATGGTTTGCTCTTTGTCCAATCATTTTGAGTATAGTATAATGCATACGCTATAAACAATGTGCCTGGTTTCAGTAAGATTTTTACACGGTTTTCACGCGAAGGTGAAGTGATTTCCTTTTTGGCACAGTCCCTGTATTGCAAAATTATCTTCGCGGTAGATGAGTGGGGTTGATATACACGTAGTCACTGGCTATTGACCACCACATCATAATTTCGATATCCAGCTGTCACACTTCTCAAAGTCTGTCAATCATCGTCTGAATTATTGATTGGCATCTGGTATAGTTTGTACACTCCCAGGTAAATTTTAGGGGAGGTGCCTTAAAACTTGGTTTTCAAACTAGGGAATATTTCTCGAAAAAGAAACTCAAAGTCTACGTCTAGAAAAGTCGAGAGGAAGATTATAAACTGTCATTTACGTGCTTGTTTTGAATTATTTCAGAGAGGGTTCTGTTTCGTTATGTTGTACTCCGTTTGGAAAGGGAAGTGATCCGATACACGCTACGCGTATGAATTGTCAAGGGCACGAGAGTAGCCTCCATCGGTGTCACCATGGTGGATGGGGAATTCATCGCTGTACACACTCTAGAGACGTCTCTGTCAACTGTTCAGCACAACAAAGTGAGAATAGCTTTTGAGTAAAATTGAGAATGATGATTATTGCGGTCTTTACAAAAATAAGAATTTCTATGTGGAATGGTTTCAGTCTTCATGCTCAATTATATAGAGCCAACAAATCTCCAGTTAATGTCATTAAACATATGAAAGTATTTCTTCAAAATTTTGATGTAGGGATACATGTTAGGATAGGTCCTTAGTACCCCTTGAGACACAGTAAGTTTGGCACAATTAAGATCCCTCCTTGCTCAAATGCCAGAAACGCAATGCAATCGTCATGTTTCCATGAATGGAAAATGTTCAAGTAGGATGTAAAACAATATACAATCAATTAATTATGATCCTTACAGTCGTCACATTCCCAATTACCTCATATGTTAATCTTATACAATATATATTCTATTTTTACAAATTCGGTAATTTTGCTGATGCTTATAGTGAAATGTTGGAAATCTTAAACATGTAATCAAAAGTTTGAAGAGCTGAAAAAATAGAATGCCAAAGACTGGACCAAAGCACGTCGAAGTATCAGAGCTATGCCTGAGGAAGACAATGTGTAAATTTGAAATGGAATTCTAAATTTACCACTGCAATTTAATCTCATAAATAAATTCTTAACAAAAAACTTACACAACATCTGGTACGAGTAATATTTTTTTCCAGACATTTCAGTACGACTGGTAGGAGGTCAAAGTCCACATGAAGGCAGGGTAGAAGTATATCACAATGGTGTTTGGGGGACAGTCTGTGACGATTTGTGGGATGACAATGATGCAGCCGTCGTCTGTCGATCATTAGGATACTCTTGGTATCTGTTTAACTCTGATGCTGGTTTGGATATTTTCCAATAAACTTGTTACGAAATTTAAGTTTTTTAAAAACCCTTCTGATACTCCTAATCAACGACTTTGGCAAATATTGGTTCGCTCATATCTTCAGTTACTGTGTACAAGTGTATATGACATTTGTTAAAAATGTTAAGACGAAAATTGACGCCCTATTGATTGTAATTTGAAGGCAATCTGCAAGAAGCTCATGTTGCGCCACTTACGGGCCTGGATCAGGTGCAATACATCTGGATGACGTTCAATGCTCAGGAAATGAAACAGACATTAGACAATGCCAGCACTCTGAATGGGGACGTCATAACTGTAGTCATTGGAAATATGCTTCTGTCAAATGTATACCAGAAACTAGTATGTAGTTTACTAAATCTCATCCACATTTCTTAATTGTTTCTTTATCACTCCTATACTGGTTGACTTAATACTCTTGATCAAAAGCAAATTGTACATGCCATGTCATATTACAATTTGTGTTTGTTATGAAAGATCAGATGAAAATTAAATACGTTGAAACATACAAATAGGCGACGTTAACATCGTGTCAAACGTAACCACAATCCAAAAACATATACAAAATCGAGTTTAGGGCAACACGGACCTCCGACAAAGGCGAAGGCAGGATCAGGTGTCATGGAGGAGTAAACATCCTCTGCTGACCGGTCACACCCGCCGTGTAAGGTGATGGACAGTATGTATATTCATATGAAGGAGGGAAAGTAATTTTCTCTACCGGTTAGTACAAATGAATACGTTTCTTTGAACGTGTTTATTTTGGGTTTTTACGTTAAGCTACAGATGGAAAGATACCGAGGGGTTCCAATTCATAGAATGGTTTCCAAACATTTTACAGTGCATTTAATTCTTAAACGCTGAACGCTTGTTTACAGTGTCATAACTTGCACAATTAATATCCTGTAAATTGATATATTCTCCTTCTAGGCCAACATTACCATACCCAGATTAATTTCTAAATTCCAAAGTTCTGCATCATATTGATTACTGTGGACCATTTGGTGTTGTGGACAATGTATGACTGAATTTTAACTCAATGTAAAACCAATAACTATGGTCCTAAAATTTGAAATGTATGTCAGCAGTGTACATCTGTTAAAAGAGTATCGACACGAACCAAGCAACACACTTATATAAAGGCAAAGATAACGAGCAGTGATAATCTCGTAACTCCTAAACAGAATACCAAACTATGGTTTGGCATATGCGGACTACTGAATACATTAGAGGTGGGGTCAGGTCCATGGCGATTAAAAGTGGTGTTACAAATAATGAACTATTGGTTATCTGATTTCCTAAGTTCTCTTTATGTATACGTTTGGTTGATTGCTGTGGATCTATTGTTGTGGACAGTGGATAAATAAATATTTACTCAACGAAAATAGAAATATCTCTGCTTCTATACTTTAAAGGGGGAAATATTCGCGTGGGTTTTATTTTCACTTTATTTACGATTACACTAATGATCGCGAATATAAAACCATCGCGAAATGTTATTCAATGTATTTGGGGATATGATAATAATTTAAATTTCTTTATTTTCCACGAAAAATGTCAAATTTACTTCATGGGAATCTGATTGTGTTACAGTAACAACACGACTTTTCGGAGGCCAGACTCCATACGAAGGAAGAGTGGAAATTTATTACAATGGCTTTTGGGGAACTGTATGTAACGAATGGTGGGATAGTAGAGACACCGCTGTTGTGTGTCAATCGTTGGGATTTCCCACGTAAGTAATGTGGTACACACTTCTCCCTTCATTAACCTTTAGGTTCTTAAGCTATTATGTTGTCGATGTAATTTTCTTGCAAGGTTTCGTTGGAAACTGTGAATCCAAATGTGCGAGCACATGTATCACAATTGTATCAATGACCACCTGTTACTTCTGCTATCTTCCCAAGATTATTACATATGGCGTTGAGATCATATAGTTTTCATTTCGTACTTTATACAGCAACTTTACAATCATTTGTCGATTAAGTTGTATCCCAAAGAACGTTTAGAATACTTGTGCATGATTACTTTGAATTCCTTCAGAGATGATGCTGAATCGTTATGCTGTACTCCGTTTGGAGAGGGAACTGGTCCGATACACGCAATGCGTATGAATTGTCAAGGGCACGAGAGCAGTCTCCATCAATGTCAGCACGGTGGGTGGGGAATTCATCACTGTACACACTCTCGAGACGTCTCCGTCAACTGCTCAGCACCACAAAGTAAGGAATATATTTGGTTATGCTGAAGATGATAAATATTTGCAATTTCCTAAATTTCTATAAAATTCAAAAATGTAAAGGCAAAGATAACGAACAGTGATCAATCTCGCAAGTCCTAAATATAATACAAAAACAAGAGTTGGGCAATCACGGACCCCTGGACACACCAGAGGTGGGATCAGGTGCCTAGGAGGAGTAAGCAAAATGCTTAAAATCGCCATCTGTTTGTGATGAAATGTCTGAATTCATACATAAATGGACGAGGAATATATTGTCAAAATAATAACCTTCCTGGTATCACATGTATACTGAAAAATACGAAAATTGGTCCAAGAATGTGCTCTATATATGCATTTCTGATATTACATAAAAAAATCCTAGTGATTCTAAACAAGTTATTGTATGTCATGATCTTACATAATATTTGGAGTAGTAAATCCCAGACACACCAAGATAAAGCTCCATTTTTTTTTTGCCACCACATTAAACTATCATAGATATTTGTGCAGAAATGTATTCGTTGTAATTTTACTTCATTCATTTTCATCATTTCACAAGGCCTACTCCTGTGCTTGGGGTAATTATTGACTCAGTCACATTTAAACACAGCATTTCGTAAATTCGACGGTCGTTATAACAGTTTAGATTACCAGTATGAGTCAAATGCTGTCTGATGTTTTTAAAAGCAACTGTTAAGCCGTTTTTCATACACTGATTTAACTATAGATTGCTCCATTTACCTGATCAAGACTACGGGCTCACGGCGGGTGAGACCGGTCAATAGGGGGTATTTATTCTTCCTAAACACCTAATTCCACCTCTGGAGTGTCCAGGGGCCAATGTTTGCCCAACTCGTGCTTTTTGTATTCTATTTTGGACTTATGAGATTGATCACTGTTCGTTATTTTTGCCGTTACATAGAAACACATTACTGGCATATATGCCGTATGTTTCTCTTTCACGGTTCCCAATATTTTTGGAGACTAAAGCTAGTTTCTTGGTCCCGCAATATATCTTTAACTGTAATTTTTGATGGTAAAGTTTAGGAATCCAAAATAGGTAGGTAAGCTCATGTTTTGGAATTTGAATGTGTTAAATGGTGAAGCATGACTTCGAAAAATTTCGTTTCTAAAAGAGCAGTAGGGGTATAAATTAGGTGTCCAAATGCAGGAAATTAATGCCAAGCTCCTTTGAAATTCATATGTAATGATGATTATTATGTAAAAAAAAAAATGAAATAAACGAATAACCTTTTCAAGAACTTACTGTTTCAAAACCTGTTATTTTCATTGATCATTTCGCCTAATGTGTCGTTTGAGAGTCGGAAAGAATTTACTCACACTGATGAGATCAAGCATAATTTTCATGTAGTATAGATTAGATTATTTATCATATTTATTTTTGAAGGCACAGCTGGAGGAACAGATACTACATCAGGATTACCAGCACGCAGTTCCTCTACACTGCGAACAACAGACACTCAGTCAACAACCACGACACAAACCGTTGTTACAACGACGCAAACAACTACCACACAGACTCTGTCAACACAGACATCCACAGCGCAAACTCTGTCAAATCTAACCGCCACAGGTCCTCCAGTAACAACAACGACACAAACCTCTTCTACAATAAACGTGCAAAACACTACGTCAACAAATTTTATGACAATTGCTCCATCGGGAATAACAACAACACAGATTCCAACTACAACAGCCAACACACAAACTACATCTACAACAGATACGGTGCAAACTTTAACAACAACGAGTCAGCAACTGTCAACAACAAATCCCTCGATGACAACATCTTCTTTTCAATCACTTGGTAAGCAATACATCTTATTCTTACTGTCACCTTGCATTATGTGGGTGTTTATGAGAGAACATTGTATCAATGATAAAATTAGTATTCAAGAAATTAAGGGATCTTATATACACATCTAATTTATAAAAGTATGGACACTAACATACATGGTGAAATTAACCCCCTTGGGATCACCCTCTTGTTTGTGAAATCTTTAATTTAGTTGAAGTCCGCTGTCAACAGATATTTTGACTGAAGATTGACACATTTTGGACTTCCAAAATTAAACATACACTCAGTGAATAGACATATTTGTGTTTTTCGTTAACATTTACATTTAATACCTTTAGTTAAAGAGTATCTTTTGGTCAACATTTTATGTGTTATAACTTTTTAAAGTTTATTAAACATTAGACACAACGGGTAAACGGCGGACGTGACCGGTCGACAGATGATGCTTACTCCTACTAGGCGCCTGTTCCCACTTCTGGTGTACCCAGGGATTTGTGTTTGTCCAATGCTTGTTTCGTATTGGATCGATCTCTGTTCGTTGGGTTTTATATGATGTCCCTTATCCACCTAACGTAATCTAGTTTTCCTTGTTTTATTTGATCAACCATTTTCGAAATGTTATAAAGGGAAGTTTGTGGATGTTAAGGAATAAACAAGAAATTCGCCTTTCATATTCTAATTAAAATATGTTGTCAAATTACATTATTTCTTTCATAAAGACAAATAGCGAACTACTTCGTAAATGAAGGTTGGGAAAAGCATATTGTCAAAGGGAAATGTAGAATCTAGCAAATGCTTATGCGTTTGGTACAAACTGCGACTTAAGTGATATTTAGTGCTTGAAAGATTCTCTGGAATGCATAATACTACAATATTCAGAAGAATGTTTCATTAGATATATTATGTATAGGTTTTATCTTAGTTTTACCTTTTATTACACTTGATGACAAACGGGACAATTTCACATTCTCCATCGTCAACTTCCCATATTTATGCAACAATATTCCTTCATCACCTGCATATGGTGTATTTGTCTCTAAACTTATTTGATACGCCAGATCTTGTTCTGCGTATGATAAGTTTTTAAATCGAGGCGGGCTACTTACAAACAAGTTGTTTTTGCAGGGGTTTCAACAGTTACGTTTAAAGGCAGCATTTCGTAAATTCTTTGGTCGTTATAACGATTCAATTTACCAATAGGACCTACCATTGAGTCTAAATGGTCTGATGTTGTTTCATTAGCCATTGTTAAAGCGCTTTTACACACTTGATTGACTACGGTTGCGACCGGTTACCTGATCAAGACTGTGGTTCACATAGGGGTAGACTGGGTGTGGTGGTGGTGGGCTATTCTCCTGTACACCTGATCCCACCTCTGGTGTATCCCCACCTTTTGTTTTTGCATTCTATTTGGGACTTGCGAGATTGATCACTGTTCTTCTTTTTCATATTTCACCCATCGTTCTGCATAATCTTCGACATAATTCATAATGGAGATGACTTTCTGTCGCCCATTAAATGACCGATGTTCTATGAATTTAGGACCTTTTAAAATACGTGATCTTAGATCCTCATTTGCAGTGTATGTAAATACAAGGAAGAAAAGTCCTATTTTGAGAACATCAGAGTGTTGTAAGAGTTATCTCCCTTTACCCCTTTTCAAACAATTTTTTTTTACGACGGATATAACAATATTCTTTATACAGGTATAGAGATGTAATTTAATTCTTTTTGATTTTGAAATATACGGGGGCCATTCAAAAAATACTTAGAAAATGTCTCTCTTTTCCAAATTATTTGTATGAAATCCAAAGTCAACACATTATTTTATGTTAAAACATATATTCTATGAATGTATAAATTTCCATCGCATTTGATTAGATGGAATTGGTGTTATCAAAATTTAAAACCAGCATTATTTGTCATCACGGAGCAACGACAACGTTAAAACCATAACGTCACTATGATGTATTTCAGTTTCTCAAAATAAATACTTCTATACATTTCACTCGAAGTCTGTAGCGCCTTGCCAACTCATAAAAACATCTCTATAGAACTTGACATCTAGTAGATTAACAAATGTTCGAATAGTATAAGTTAAAGTTCGTCAAACTTTTTAAATGTTCTTCCTTGTTACTCTGCTTTAATTACAATAGGATAACCACGACATTTTGAAATCTTTCGACCTGATTTTTAATGATAATTCGCTCTCCTCTAGGTCGTCAATCATTCTGTACAGAGTTTCTACCTTTCAAAAACCTCTTTGTCATTTATAAAGAAATACGGGCTTGTCTTTTAGCATATTTTCTTCTTTGTCTAGCATATTTAAAGTTTGTATCGGGGGGTTTCATGACGGCAACAAAAATGCTATCGCTACTCGCTGCTCCGTAACGTCATGCAACGTCAACTTTCTATGCATACATTTACGAGGACTATCTCACCTCTATAAGCGATTTCCATTCAACAAAGCAATTTTAACTCGAGAAATGAGTTAACAATTCTTGATTTAAGCATCTAATTTTTTTTTCGTCTTAGTGCAATTTGTCAGAGATATAACTTTAAACATTATATAGTGTATTGTTTGTATAGTACCAAATTCCGACGTGCTCCGTGACCCCATTTTCACTGTTTTAAATCTGAAACAACTTTTAGATATATGTTGGATGTATGGTTAAAACATAATACACACTTCGCCATTTTATATTTACACACACTTCGCCATTTTATATTTACCAAATTTGGTTATAATGTAAAGGCAAAGATAACGAACCGTGATCAATCTCGCAAGTCCTAAATAGAATACAAAAACAAGAGTTGGGCAATCACGGACCCCTGGACACACCAGAGGTGGGATCAGGTGCCTAGGAGGAGTAAGCATCCCCTGTTGACCGGTCACACCCGCCGTGAGCCCATAGTCTTGATCAGGTAAACGGAACAGTCCGTAGTCAAATCAGTGTTAAGTCTACGTATTTTGAACGGCCCTCGTACAATAACGGAAATAAATCTAATATGTTGAAGTATTTTAAGACGGCATTGCCAAAGGTAATAAGATAAGCCATTGTACACAATGTTGATTAGCAGATTTTGACAAAATTCTAATCAATCATAAAATACATTAAAATAAATAATTGTGACAAACGGAATTCAAACTTGAAGCCTAATATGAATAGCTTTCGGCATGATTTTTTAATATATATACACTGAAAGAAATTGGCATTAACTGAACTGACTTTTTAAAAGGACGCATTTCATCATATTGACTTGATAACAAAATTGCATTTTACAGAGAGTTTTCCATACGGGGATGAATGTTATGATTGGAAGATTTCCGGAGATGATGTAACTAGCCCTGCTTTGAATACCCCCACGCATATTTACATTGGAGACGGGACAGAAGGAATATTTGACACCGTTTACGTGAGATAATTTTCAATCTTTTGATTCATAAGACGGTGTATACTGTTGGTTTCACTTTTGATATCTGTCAAGTGGTTCAGTGTAAACTTGTTTCAGTACGGGGAGCTCACCACTACTAGCCACTTGTTCCAACATCTGATGTATCCAGTGGTCCATGTTTACCCAAATCTTGTTTTGTATCTTGTTTGGGACTTTCATGATAGATCAATGTTTGCTATCTTTGCCTCTTCATTTGTGTACATAATACATTGGTTATATGTTGCTTAATATCCTGTTCGAGAATTCTTCACTTATATACTTTGTATATATGTTTGTTGGGACCATGATTACGTTTAACACATTGTTTATTCCGCCAATTTATATGGATACGTCACTATTGTCGGTAAATGTCTGCAAAGTTTTGGCTTATGTTGAGCGATTAAGGCCTTTGAGCAGGAAGAGATCTTTATCGTACCCACACCTACTGTGACACGGGACCTCAGGTTTTGCAGTTTTATCCAAAAGACCTTCCCATTTAGATACCACTTATGATATGCAGTAGGTTCCAAGTACCTATTCTACACTGGACGTCCATGGTAAACTATTACAAAGACAAGGATAACGAACATAGAAAGACAAAGATAACGGCCAATGATCATTATCGTAATTCCCAATTAGATTACAAAACAAGAGTTGGACTAACACGGTCCTCTGGACACACTAAAGGTTAGCCCTAGGAGGAGTTAGCATCCCCTGTCAGAAACAACGGCTTAGCAATTTCTATGAAAAACGTCCGACTGTGTTTACTTTGTCATTTTATATTAGCAGAAGGACTTAGTAAAGAGCGACAAGAAAATATATTTAGTACATGTTTCACACCTCGAACAAAAGATTTTTGCCCATATTAAATCACTTGGTACACCCCTAGTCCAAGCTTCATGGTTGGGTAACTATACCATTGTATTTGCAATTAGTAGACCAATGATTTATGAATGATTGGTAGCAATCAAGGACTGTACGCCATGCTTTCTGAACACAGTGTTAGGTGAATTAAATTTGTATAATACATTGAATAACAACCCCATAAAGCCAACACAAAAACTTTACCAACAGAAACAACATATATATATGCTGATAGACTCTTGTTTTTATATTCTATTTAGGACTTACGAGATTGATCACTGTTCGTTATCTTTACCTTTACATTATAGAGAAATACAATTCATTTAAGTTATCTACTCTCTCTCTCTCTCTCTCATCTCTCATTTCTCCTCTCTCTCTCTGTTCTCATCTCTCTCTTCGAATTCTCTATCACAATAGATCTACTCACTTTTTTATCTCTCTGCTCTCACATCTTCTCATCTCATTACTCTCTCAAGTCTCTCTCTCGCTCTCTCATACACCTAGTGGAGTGGTAGGCGCAGTTATGGATGCGCATGTAGGGCTGGCATTGAATATCTTACGAATGTGTTAAGCTAGATACCATCCATCCCGAACATATCTACATCCAAGGCTATTCACAGTATACACAGGAATTTTGATATCATTCTACCAGCATATATGAGCTGTGTCTGTTGGTAGTCTGACCACCCCCCCCCCAAATCAATTTTAATGATACTTATCAGAATTAATATCCAGAAAACACGGGAAATCCTTTCCATCTTGTCCAAAAGTTTCCAAAAGAACAGTATTAGTAAGTTCTGAACACAAAACATTTGAAAATACATGACAGCCACTCTTGAAACATGAATGAAGAATGTGTAGAAAAGATCCTCATAATTCTTGAAATCTACTAACTTTACACCCTCATCAGACTCTGGAATACAGGTAAATTCCCCTGAGGGTCACAATTAACAAACCCAGCAAATACAAAATTGCACCAATCAAGATAAATACTTATGATCTTGATTAAAGGATAAATGAATGTAGAAGGGTAATAAAAAATCAAACTGGCACCAAGGAGCATAGAGCATCCCCTGTTGACCGGTCCACCCGCCTACCCAAAGTTCCAACAGATCCCACGTGAGCACATAGGTCGTTTGATTCAGAAACGGATCAACAATCCTGTAGTCAAATCAGGTTAAGTTTCTTAGGCGTCATTTCTGTGAACGGCCCTCTACAATTCATTACGCGGCGATAAATCTTAATATTGTTGAAGTATTTTTTAAGACGGGCACTTGCCAAAGGTCTAATAGACCTAATGCCTTGGTACCAATGTTGAAATTAGCAAGATTATGTTGACAAAATTCCAGATCAAAGTCATAACCAATACATTAAAATAAAATAATTTGGCAACAAGACGCGAATTTCAAAACTTGAAGCCCTAATATATTGATAGCTTTCACGGGCATGCTGATTTTTCTTTTTAATATAGCTTACACTGAACGAAATGGCATATAACTGGACGACTGACTTTTTCAAGCAAGGCATAACATTCAAGTTATTGACATTTGGATAACATACCAATTGCATTATTACAGAGGCTTTTCCATGAGCTGGGAATGCTATGTTACTATGAGAAGTATTTCCCGGAGATGATGTAAACTCAGCCCCTGCTTGAAATACCCCACCCCATATTATTTACATTGGAGACGGTGGACACGAGAATGTTACTTTGACACGCTTTACGTGAGATACATTTATATCAATCTTTTGATTCAGTTAAGAGGTCGCTGTAATACTGTTGGTTACACTTTGAATATCTGTCAATGTTTCACGTAAACTTAGTTTCAGTACGGGGCAACTCCACCACCTACTAAGCCACCTGTGTTCCAAACATCTGATGTATCCAGTAGGGTCCATGAGCTTTACCAATCATTGTTCTATAGTATTTTGTTGGTTGACTTTCAATGACTAGATACAATGTTTTGCCTATCTTTGCATCATTGCATTTGATGTACATAATATACATTGGCTATGCCCTGATGCTTATATTCCTGTTCGAGAATCTTCCTTACGTATTATACAGTACTTGTAAATTGATTTGTTGGGACCTAAATGATTAACGTTCTTAACACATTGTTTTATCCGCGACCATTATCATCGATAAATCGTCACTCATATGTAGGTGAAACGTCTGCAAATGTTTTGCTATATGTTGAGCGATTAAGGCCCTCTTATTGATTCGCGAAGAGATCTTTATCGCTACCCAACCTACTGTCGACACGGGACCTTCAGGTGTTTGCCAGTTTTATTCCAAAAGAACTTTCCATAGTTGATAACCACGTTATGATAATGACAGCTAGCGTTCAGTACCGTATTTCATACACTGGGACCGTTCTGGTTAAACTATACAAAGACAAGGATAACGAACATAGATAAGAGATCAAGAGATATAACGGCCAATGATCATTATCGTAAATTCCAATTAGATTATTCACAAAACAAGAGTTTGGACTAACACGGTCCCTCTGGGAGACATCTTAAACGGTTAGCACCTAGAAGGAGTTGAGCATCCCCTTCAGAAACAAACTCTTTAGCCAATTTTCATATGACCAATACGGTCCGACTTGTTTACTTTTGTCATTTTATATTGAGCGAAAGACTTAGTATAAGAGCGAATCAAGACAAATATGACTTTAGTACATGATTTCACACCTCGAACAGATAATTTTTGCACATATTTAAAATCTACTCTGTACAAGATTCACCCTTAATCCAAGCTTCATGGTCGATGGAACTTTATAAACTATTGTATTTGCATAATTAGAATAGACCAGATGATTATATGAATGATATGGTAGCATCAAAAAGGACGTACGCCATGCTTTTCTGAACACACAGTGTTAGAATTAGCATATGGTATATACTATTGAGACACATATAAAAATACACTTCATAGAAAAACATACTCATTAGCAATCAATAAATCTGTCAAGGTACAATTATGCTGATAGAGCTCTTGTTTTTTATATTACTAGCTATAGAACTTACGAGATTGATCAATTTCGTTATCTTTACCTTTAACATTGATAAGAAAAATACACACTTCATTTTATTATCTAACTCCTCTACCCTCTCTCTCTCATCTCTCTCTCTCTCTTCTCCTCTCTCTCTCGTTCTCTCTCTCTCTTCGATTCTCTTCACAATGATCTCTCTTTTATCTCTCTGCTCTCCATCTTCTCTCTCTCTCTCCTCCTCTCTCTCCCTCATACCTATATGTACCCATTTATGTCGCTCATCTGAACGCTGCATTGAAATATTTAATGTGTTACTCACCATCACATATACCCGAACATATCTACATCAGCAATATTCAGTATACACAGGACATTTTGGTCATATCATTCTAACCAGCATATATGTAGCTGTGTTCTGTTTGGATAGTCTTGAGCCCCCCCCCCCCTCCAAATCCATTTTAATGATGACTTATCAGATTAATATCCAGAAAACCACAGGGAAGATCCTTTCCATCTTGTCCAAAAGTTTCCAAAAAGAAAGTATTAGTAAGCTGAACACAAACATATTGAAAATACATGAAGCACTCTTGAAAACATTGAATGAAGATGTGTAGAAAAGATCCGTAGCATAATTGTCTTGAAAACTACTACACTTTTACACCCTCACAGACTCCTGGAATACAGGTAAATTCCCCTGAGGGGTCACAATTAACAAACCCAGCAAACATACAAATTGCACCAATAAGATAAATACTTATGATCTTGATTAAAGGATAAATGAGATGTAGAAGAGGTATAAAAAATCAACTAGGCACCACAAAAGTCTTGAAATTCTCGTGTAAAACATGTACATAAGTATAGGTTATTAAACTTTTCTCTCGCACTCGAATTTGGTCCCCCCCGCTTCGATC
>CAJDSM010000140.1:49456-60052 GCA_903981925.1 Ostrea lurida
TCGGCACCAAATATCTTGGTACTCGAGAAAAGTTTACCAACATACACATAGAATTATTAATCAGTAAGTTATAAATCCAAAGACGTGTCATGATTACGAACAGTAGAACGGGTAACCCCGTTTACTTTGTTTCGACTACAGGCTCACGGCCGGTGTGACCGGTCAGCAGAGGATGCTTACTCCTCCATGGCACCTGATCCTGTTGAACCTCCCAGTTGATTCGATACGCAAGAACATGCTATGCGTATGCGGACTTTTTAAAGCGAGGCCAACTACTAACAAATAAGTTGATGCTGCAGGGTTATAACGAATCTCGTTTAAAGTCATCATTTCGTAAATTCTACGGTCGCTATAATGACTTTGTTTGCGATTACAAATTATCACTAAGTCATATGTTGACTGATTTGTTTCATACCCTTTGTTAGACTGTCATTTTCCTACTAGATTTGACTACGGGTAATCCCGTTTACTTTATTTCGACTAAGGGCTCACGGCGGGTGTGACCGGTCAGCAGAGGATGCTTACTCCTCCATGGCACCTGATCCTACCTTCGCTTTTGTCGGAGGTCCGTGTTGCCCTACACTCCTTTTTCTATATGTTTTTTGGATTATGATTACCTTTGACACAATGTTAACTTCGCCTTTTTGTATCCTGCCTTCGCTTTTGTCGAAGGTCCGTGTTGCCCTACACTCGATTTTGTATGTGTTTTTTTTTTTGGACTATGATTACGTTTGATACTTTGTTACTTCGCCATTTTATATTTGCACGATGACATGTCATCTCTTTCAAGCTGGGTACGAATACTGAAAAGACGACCAACCCCAAAGAACGTCTTTATGACAAAATAATAACCTACATGTATCAAAGAGACATGGAAACGTTTTGATCAAAATTTTATATTTGCATTGTTGATATTTGAAATACATAATGTAAAGGCAAAGATAACGAACAGTGATCAATCTCGTAAGTCCTAAATAGAATACAAAAACAAGAGCTGGGCAATCACGGACCCCTGGACAAACCACAGGTGGGATCAGGTGCCTAGGAGGAGTAAACATCCCCTGCTGACCGGTCACACCCGGTGTGAGCCCATAGTCTTGATCAGGTAAACGGAACAGTCCGTAGTTGGTTATTTCTGATGGTCAGCAAACATTTGAAAGTCATTTGTTAAGTTCAAGTAAGATATATAACTTCCAATTCCTTGTTATGTAAACAGGACTCGTGCCATGTTTTGTTTACATATATTGAATATGCTAGTAAATAGTCCGTTTAAAACACATTTTTCAAATTACGAGTTCATTCTGAATACAAATTAACAGTTTCTGGCATTTATCAACTGTCATTTTGTTTTAAACATGGTATTTTCTGTGGAGCAATTTTTATGTAAACAAAAACGATACTCGAGCCTCGTTTACATAACAACGAATTGTGAGTGGTGTATCTTACTTATACCTCATTAACTGGCATTCAAAATTTTGCTGAGCATTAGGAATAACTTAGTTAAACCAATTTAAACATTGAAATTGCAAATATAAAAATCAGCTCAAATTGTGTCCATGCCCCTTTAATGTTAACGAATCACGTGATATGTGCTCGTTAAGGACAAATATTTTATTAGTAAAATATATCAGCATGCCCTTTCTTGTATACTCAGGTTGGAAGTAATGGGATCATCAGTCTTGGAGAGAGATATAATAGCTTTTCTACATACGATCTGACGTCAACAAATGTAAATCAGAGACGGATTATTTGCCCGTTCTGGACAGACCTAATTTCCGGAAACAATGTCTACTATAAAACGTATACAAGGTATCTGTGACCGCTTTGTATTTACATTTACTCCCATACATGAAGTATGCATCTTGTTGATCCCAGATTGCAATATTGTACAAAAAGAATGTGCATTCGCCGTTTTCTTGCTTTATTCCTGTAAGTTTGGAGCGATAATGATCACGATTGAAAGAGGAAACAAATTCATTAAAAAAATTACAGTCGAATAATCATTAAGGTCATCTTTGGACTCTAGTTTGTGTTTGTGTGGACTCTGCGGCAGCATAGATGGTATTATGTTCTTCGAAAAATCCTAATAGTTTACATTTGCTTATCATACAATTTGTTATATATGACTTTGGCATTTTTTTTTCATTATAATTACATACATACATTGTATACCTATTGTTAGGTCTATATATAAGTTATGTAAATCATATAAATAGTATTAATCGGTATAACTTTTGCATTCATATTGTGTATTATTCAATATACTATCATATGTATACAACCTGCGTGATGTAATAGATAATTATATACAATGTTGTAATAGTTGGAACTTAGTCTAGGCCCCATCCTCGGCAGCAACCATTCGATTATATTGTTAGGAATCGTTCATTTGTTATAGTGTAGCTCTGGGTAATAAACATCATAAAACTTAAAAAAAAAAAAGAATAATCCAAACGAGTGGCAACGTATTACAGAAACTGGTGATAAGTAATCCTTACCGACAGATTGGTGAATATATCGATGGTAGTGGATTTAAGTTACTCATAATTGATCAAAAGAAATTAATTGAATATTGTTCTTCTACAGGGGTACATGGAATGATCATATAACATTAGACGAAGCTAACAACATCATTCGGAAATATTACGGGGATGATTTTCCGCATTTTGAAGCTAACTGGGTACTAAAAGCAACATGGAAAGATATGAATTTGTTTTCGAACAAAACACAGGTATGAAATATATATATCATTCATATAATATGTAAGGAACTCTGTTTTGGACATCTAGTTTAAGATTCTTTTTGTGCGTCAACAGAAGGTGACCGTGCAGGCTGTTATGGTGACGGATGGAGTTAATACATTTACCATGTTTTATCACATCGATGTGAACTTGCCGGTCATCAATGGGTTGGATATCTCCGTGGGTTACAGATATCGGAAGTTCTACACCAGTAATCCTTACTCCAATCAGAGGGGAGCATTCAGTCTCAGTCAAATTCCAGGCAATAGAGGTGAACATATATAGTTTTATAAGGAGTTTATATAATTCCCTTCGATTTAACAATTTGGATACATTAATTAAAAGATGAAGATAAGTACCAGTGATTAATATCGTAAGTTTTAAACAGAAATCAAAATATTGTCAAACACAGACCGCTGGATACAAAAGTATTACGTGCATACGAAGTGTAAGTATCCCCTGTCCATCGGTCACACCCACCGTGAGTCCATTGTCTTGATCAGGTAACGGAGTAATCTGTATTCAAATCGGTGCATATAGAGTGGCTTACAAATTGCTATGAAACACACCTGACAGCATTGACCCTACGACAGTTTATATGGGCAAACTACATCGTTAAAACGACAATATATTATTATTCAATTGCTGACTTTAAAAGATAATGTTCCAACCCCTGCAAGTAGCCTACCTAGGTCAAAATTCTTTGTATGCAGAACAAGCTCTTGCGTATCGGATCTGGACCTGATGTTATATAGTTCTTCAACAACTTCTACATTGGAAAAAACAAACAATATTTAGTGGATTTCAGATCAACAATAAACCGTTTTCATTTATACATTGAAATTGAAATAAAGAAACAGTTGGTGTCTACAACATTTACCTCGTACTCATATTTATGACAAGCAGGACTCCAGCTTCTCCATTGTTAACTTCCCATATTTATATAGCAACATTAGATCATAACTTGCATGTCGTGTTATGTCTCACGGTTTCAAACATGTACGGGTACACGGCGGGTGTGACCGGTCAACAGGGGATGCTTACTCCTCCTAGGAACCTGATCCCACCTCTGGTATGTCCAGGGGTCCGTGTTTACCCAACTCTTGTTTTTGTATTCTATTTAGGACTTACGAGATTGATCACTGTTCGTTATATTTGCCTTTACATGCAATACTTACACGTACTTGTACCCGTGTTTTGTATCTGTCTGTTGAGATTTTCATGACGTTTAAAATAAATTAGGGTTTCCAACTATTCATTCTTGTAACGTCAGTTTGGCTTCAGTTAATGGATAAAGCATATTAAAATTGCGTGTAAATGAAAATAGAAATCCTAAATGATATTTTAAAAGGCAAAAATTTATACAACAATCAGCAAGTATTTATCGTGAAAACTACAAGTTTGTTATTACGTGTAGACGCCGCTCTACAAGTTATGACAACGTGTAGAAACCTTGTCATCGCCAAGATTGATGACGTAATACGCGAGTAATTTGGTGATTCCCCTAATACACGTATACGTACCCGTACACGTTTGAAAGCTCAACCTCTTTATTATCAAGTACTTCAATCTAAATTTTCTACATTGTAGATATATGAACGCATAAAGAAATTCTTGGATGAAATGTAACACTAAAAGTGGCATTATTATCCTTCAGATCAATACAGTCAATCTCATTGGTCTAGGACTGATCATGTGCTGGAAGATAATTCGTGATGTCTACCTATGTGCGGGTCATGACTTTGTTATCTCCCTTCAACTGTTATTTAGCGCAGAAAAACTTAGCATAGACGCCCTCGGGTGCTAACCCCCCTTAATGTCACACGCAACGTTTGTTATCTGTATAAATTTTATAGATCTATTCTTAATATGAAAGCATAGTATCCTTAAATATTCTTTGATAAAAAAAATCAGACCGCATTTCCTGTGTTTTGGAAAAGATAACAGTAGATTAAGAATGTAATTTGCAGATCTACTCATACTTGAATTCCGAGTTACCTCTCTTTGGAGAAAGCATCTGTACATATACATACTGCAAAAACACTGTCAGGAGTTGTATGATTATATTTTCATCGTCATCAAATATTTTTGAAGGGATTGAATGATGCTTGCGTTTCCTGTAACTCTTATTTTTATTATTGGAAGTCTTCAATTTTGAAGATACAAACTTTTTTGTGAAATGTACATTGTGTATGCCTTTAAACATAATACTTTGTGATGTCTCCCTGCTAAACAGTCCATAAGTGTATACTATGGACTGTTCCGTTTACCTGATCAAGACTATGGGCTCACGGCGGGTGTGACCGGTCAACAGGGGATGCTTACTCCTCCTAGGCACCTGATCCCACCTCTGGTGTGTCGAGGGGTCCGTGATTGCCCAACTCTTGTTTTTGTATTATATCTAGGACTTACGAGATTGATCACTGTTCGTTATCTTTGCCTTTACATAATGCATTACGAGAAAGAAGTGGAACGCTTTACCACTTTTTTCTGCATGATGATGCATATGGTAATATTCAATAATGATATTCAAAATTTTAGGAATTCGAGGATTTTGGATCTACAAATTGACTACTGAAACACAATATTCAGGAAAAGAATTATCGTGCTTTAACTGGTATATCAGGAATAAAAATCAAAGGATGGACAATATTCTTCGTCATCGCAGATGGTGGTGGTCAAACATGTGCCCCTGTCAACACGACTGGCTAGTGTTTGACGGCATGTTCCAGTATTCAAGGGTGGATTTTGTTAACGGAGTAATTTGTTACGCATCAATGATGTCATTTACCGGAAGCGCTGTAAGTATTATACTTGGTTCTTGCATTTACATTTACTGGAAAACGATTTATTTGAGCAAGTTACTATAGAAGTTTTGTATAATTATAATGGTTAGTATATTTGTAAAGATTATGTTTCTTTTATTTCTCGCAAAATTGACTCATCCTCAACAATTAATACATGTTTACTGCAAACTAATGCAAAACCAGTATCACTACCATCTGTCTACATAATCATTATCACATATTGGACGCCCCCAAAGTCTAGGTATGTACATGTATTAGCCGTTTAAAGTAAAGAATGGGTTTACAATATGAAATTAAATCTTTATATAGTATGTGGATAAATAGGTGAAGATAGCATACTGTGTTCAAACTCATAAATCTTATATGGAAAAGGAATTTTTAAAACAAATGATCAAATACGTACCCCTGAATATATGAGATATGATATCGGGTAAGAGTCGTTAGCATTACCTCTTGACCGTCCTCATCCTCCGTGAACTCCATATCATGATCGAGTAAACGGAGTAGTCCGTAGTTAAAAAAAGGTATATTAATGAACGGTCTAACAATTGTTACAAAATATTTCCGACAGCATTTTAACAAATGGCAGGTTGTATTTGCAAACTAAATCGTTATAATGACCACAGAGATTGCAAAATGCTAATTGTTGAAATCACTGGGACATCAATTTGTTTGTCGGAAGCCTGCCTAACCAGAACAAGCTTTTTGTGTATCGAAAAAGTTGCGAAACTTTAACTCCATGTACAAGCTATAATGGAACGTCCTCAAGCCGTCTCTCGTTATTGTTTTATAGGTAGAAACATTACATGACAGAGGTTTGGGTTTTTCTGCAATGTTTGCTACCTTCATTAACATGTGTAATAAAATAGCAAGCATTTTATTGTTGAAATATACTGACCGAGTTGTTATTACAATCCACAGCAATACCAGTTATTTTTATGTGCTTAAAGGAATGTTGTTACCCGATCCCCAACTGGTGGTTTGGATTGTCATGGTGGTCAATAGGACGGTTTGGATCCACCGCTCGTACGTGGACAAGACCGGCAGCGGGAACCCTTCTGGAAAACAATCCTTTCTTTGACACATTTAATTATTACAATGAGGATCTTTTGCCTAAAGAGCAGTGCTGTGACACTGGACATTGTGATTGGTATTACGAAGTTCGTCCTAGAACTTTTTGTTACCGAGTATCTACATTCCGGATTGGTAAGTGCATGAAGATTGGTATTTTGCATAGCGTTTCAGTCCATTACATATTCCTGTCGATGTTGATAAACATGGAGTAGATAATTATAGGAATGTTGCAGCATTAGATAAAATCGTTTGATGCTCAACATGGATGCCGGTATTGCACTCAACACACTCTATTCTATATTACGTTCATTGACATATATCTTTGAAGAAATTATAAAAACAACTTTTTATGATACTTTCTGTTCGTCATTTACACTTTTTCTTTTAAAGCTTGGCTATTTGGAGACCCTCATATAACCACCTTAGATGGAAATCAATACACTTTTAACGGCTATGATGAATACGTCTTGATGAAAATTAATACGGAGGAGAAACAGTTTGAACTGCAGGCAAGAACAGACCTCGCTGAGGGTGTCAATGGCACCGTCATCAATGCTACCATATTCAGTGCGTTTGCTGCTAGAGACGACACAGGGTCCTTCGTGCAAGTGGAACTCTCCCGACACAAAGATAGTCAGTTACATTTTATATCTTTAGGTAGTCTTGAGGACAATGCATTCAAATTGGGTAGACCCACGGATGATGAAAATTAAGTAGCAACAAATTATTTTCTGCATGAATAATAATCCATGTATGATAGTTCATCAGGATGGTAAAAAAGTTTCACATTGGTGTTACTAAGATCTACTGCCCCAAATATCATGAAATACAAGAAATTGCTTAAAATCACCACAATGCCTAAATTATACACAGAGCAAAGATGGACCAGTGATACGTTATCCAAATGTTAATTATTGTACCTTGTGGTCTTTCATGATGTTTTAGAGATGTAGATATGAGATACGCCAATGTAATTCACCAAACATTTTATCAAGCATATACTATCATTTGTGCAGAAAATAATTTGCTGCAATATCATTTTTCGTTGTGACCATTCCACAGGACAGATTTCCTCCCTTCTTAGGCGTACTCCCTTTGACTTGGTGACAAGTGCATCATACTCTGCCTTCAAATAAAAAATTGCGAACTACAACGTAAAATTATTTTCGTTTTCTTGTAGAGATGTACATTCGAGGAAATGATCAGGATTTGACAAACCGTTTTGAGGAGGATATTTCTTTCCGATATTTTACCAGACACTTGGTCATTACAAAAGAAAACCAAACTTACACAGCCACTTTCCTCAACTCTTGTAAGTACAAATATATACATGTATATGATCAAAAATGCACATGTCTGACACTACAATGGATAACAAGAATTAATTTAGCCATTAAAATACCATTTACCGACTTTTCTTTGAAGCTATAACAATGAAGGTAAGTTTAGGAGTTCGGTTTTTGACAATTGAGGCCGTGGTGGATTCTAAATACAACGGCAGTGTTATTGGCTTGATGGGTAACTTTGATGGAGACAGCACAAATGACTTTATCCTTCCTAATGGGACTTTTCTAAATCCGGAAAAAGTCGACACGGAGAGGAAAATCTACATCAATTTCGGACAGTTCTGTAAGTACTTGCTTTTGATGATACATCCTTTGTATTGTTTTGAACAATACTAATCATCATGTTAAGGTATCATGAAATTTAGTGATATTGAAATATATGAAATGTTCACGTACAATTATGTAAATTCAAAGAAGATGTATACATGCCACTTTTTATGCACACATATCGATGTCTCCAAATGTATCTAGTAGATATTAGGGCTAGATAAAGTTTTCAGCGCCCATTGATTGTCGTAAGACGAAACTAAATGAAGCGGTTCAGGTGAGCAAGTACAGTTGATGTGGCACGATACAGATCTCATCCTATCAAAACGTGATAAAACGCAGTGTATAGGTCTATATATTCTAGCCATACATAGACATGGTGACACTTCCATGTAAGTGAAAAATTATCGACAGGAAAGTTGAAACAATTCATTATTGACCACCTTTGGGAATTATTGCATATAAATTTACAGGGGCTATAAACGAGACGACATCATTCTTCCATTATGGTTCAGGACTTTCACATAGGGATATTCCCATCCTGACTTTGTTCCATTCTTTGTGATGAATACCAGAAGAACAGAGGAATGCCTCACGTGAAGCTGTGGCGGTGACTCGGCCTCCCAAGCCTGTATCTTTGACTATCATTGCAACAGGAGATAAAACTTTGGCTCTCTCGTCTGGAAACACGGACACCTCTAATAAGCAGGACCTTGTCAATATCGGTATTGTTACTAATTTCATATCACAAACATGTAATGTTTCTGTTGATCAGATTAGATGTTTTCTGATTTTACCATTTTTTTTTTGCAATAGAAAACCAACCACCATTTATTGACGGTGAAGAGGTTATTCATGCGGAGGTAAATAAAACTGTCCGAATACAATTTAACGCTTCTGACGACAAAGGTTACACTTACCAAGTTTTGAGCCAGCCGACAACAGGATTTTTATTTGACAATATCACCGGCGTAGGTACCTGGACACCAAGTGATTCGAACATCACAAAGATTAGGTATTTAGCACCATTCATAAACTACAGTTCATGTCAATTACTATATAACTGTGATATATACCGGAACAGAATCCGCCTGTCACTCCAGTTTATGCAATGAAAAATAAACGAAGACTATTCAGAAATCTAACAAAAATGATAAGCACAAAACCTGTCTGTATGTTATAGTCCGTACAAGTCACGTTCCCTGAAAAAAAGATGGGCTCAAACTAGTAATTCAGATTTTGCATGGGAATATATTCGTATTGTGATGAAATGTATTGCAAAGACATATTCATTTGACAAGACACAACGAGGTGGAGATTGCAGTTCGTGAAGGAAATGTACAATATTTGTTCTTTCTTATTTAAGCATAACAGTCGTAGACACTGATGGAGTGTCCGCCCCAGCAATGGACGTTATACTAATCGTATGCAGCGCTTGCAGCCATCAGGGACAATGTGATTACAACAGAACAGTTCAATCGACAAATAGTACATTCAGATTGGCTACTTGTGTTTGTTATCAAGGGTACACAGGTAAGAAAGTTATCATTAACATTACGTTAAAGGTGTAATATTCCAACATGGTGTTTTAATTGCTCAGTGTCCTTGTGTCTGTTTATAGGTGATAATTGTGAACTTGACGCAGACGCATGCGCGGATAGTCCCTGTCCCCTGGGGCGCAACTGCACAGACCTGTCTGCAGAGGAGGAGCTGAGGATTGGTAGAGGTTACAACTGCTCGGATTGTCCACGAGGATATCAGGATATCGACAACAAGTGTCAAGGTATTCATTCTTTAAGGGATGGGCGATAATAGCGGTTTTCCAATATATTGCTAGTCATTAACAAAAGACATCGTATTGCGATTCTCTTTTTTCAAAACCTGTATTTCGGTAAAGTAGCACGGGCCCGGAATTTATGTTCGAGCTCCAGATTCCTCTATAGCTGAATCATTTCCTCTATAGCTGAAACATTGTTATGAGCACTAAGACATGTAAAGGCGAAGATAACGAACAGTGATCAATCTCGAAAGTCCTAAATAGAATACAAAAACAAGAGTTCGGCAATCACAGACCCCTGGACACACCCAATAGAGCAATAAAACAACGAAGTCTATTTTGTGTCTGATTATATCCAAGAACTGTGTTTCATTTATTCTGCATATAAATCAATTGTAAAGTCAATGATATAAGTGAAAACAATATTTAATGTTCTTACATGAAAATATTTGCAATGTAAATGCAGTGCATATCCAAACCTCGCAATATATCGCAACATGACAACTCCACCCGTTACACAGCCTTACTAATCATAAAACTGACCATTCAATTTTTGTCGGTTATTGTGATTTTTAGGTCACCTG
>CAJDSM010000141.1:8094-26374 GCA_903981925.1 Ostrea lurida
TGACAATTGGAAGATTCAAAATATGCGCATGGCAATCGGAAGATTCACAAATTGGAAGATATTCAAAATTCGCTGAAATAGTATAGATTCAAATATGCGCATGACAATTGGAAGATTCAAAATACGTGCACTAGGCGATTGGAAGATTCAAAATATGTGAATGAGAAATGGAAGATTCAAAATATGTGACGTGCATGTCAATTGGAAGATCAAAATGTGTGAATGACAGCTGGAAGATTTTAAAATGTGTAAATGGTAATGGAACATTTAAAATATGTCAAAGACATTTTGAAGATTAAAATATGCAAATGACAGTTGAAAGGCTTAAAATATGTAAATGGCAATTAAGAGATTCAAAATATGTGAATGAGAATTGGAAGATTCAAAATATGTATTGTGCATGTCAATTGGAAAATTCAAAATATATTATGTGCATGGCGAAGTAATCCGTCCATATCATGTGGAGCATGTCACCAATGAAGTTGCTAAATCTCATTATTAATGTGAATAGCGCTAGATCTGTCTTAGGTATGTCGAACTAGAGGAAACACTTCTTTTAACTTTCTAGAATAGAATGGCTTTGCTTGGTGCGCACCAGATCACCCAGCACACAATAGAAACACCCACTACATCAACCTAAACGTCAAAGAAAAAAGACTACTAAATATGGAGATTTACGTTTCGTCTTTGTGCGTATTAATTAAATTCATATCTTATTGATTTTTTTCCATATTAGAATGCATCGTATATTTTGGTTACTCTTTTCTGCTAATACAATCGTATAAACGACCTTTTGGTAACGTATTAGTATGTTTTGTCTTTATTAGAGTCGGTGGTTTCTTCAAAACATTCAAACCAAATCTTTCTCAGAACTTTCAACATTTACCATAAGTGAGGGATTGCAGGGTTAAGCAATGAAAAATGAGAATTCGTTCTTCTAAAAGAATTTTAGCACAAGATTTGACTTTCATTTACACAACAAAAGTCATTTCCTCGTCGCTGATACATATATAAAAGAATATTTTAGACAGCTGCGTTGTTAGAATTCATTCTTCACGATATTGAGGTAAATGTATACATTAGTATCTTTTTCTGGCATGGCAGTAATACATATCTATATATAAATTTTGTACTTTTTTTTCATTCAGAATTTACCGATAAAGTTTTCTTACACTACGATAAGGCTGGTGAGTAAGGAGCTTATACTGGTCCACTCTGGAATTATTTTTAATGTATTGTCTCTGGAATCGGATAATAATGGGGAAAATAAGTTCGATTATATTCTACACGCAATACACAATATCTGCGATATTTATTATTATAGCTCACATGTACATTGAAACAATATCACACATACAGTAAAACAGTATCTAGGTGTATACCACATGAAATAACATCAAAGAATATACATGTATATCGCATGTGTACAATAAAACAAATATAGGATTATATCACATTTTGCAATGAAATAACTAATCACATATACAGTGAATCAGTATCTAGCAGAATGTCACGCATTCCATATAATAAAAACAATTGCATATATAACAAACGATATCAAAGAGTATATGGCAATTTTGAGGCATGTATACAGTTTACTCTATTGAGTACCATATATGTACATTATAGTATTTGACGAGGCATGTAGTTTCTCTTTCCATATAAAGTTTCCAATAGTGTTGCAGATAATGACGATTCATTTACATGGTATACGTAATGATCAAGGACATACCCTATGAAAGAATAATTATCTAAATTACATCCACTAGTGTCTAAATGGTACTTCTGGTTGTTGATGTGGGGTTTTGTTCCATTTTATCTGATCATATATTCATATCAAAACTGCTGTATGTAAATTAGGTTATCACGCTGTCACCATGGTTGTTTTCTTTTATACTTTCAATAAAAAGAATAAATCATAGCGATTAAAATGCGAATAGATGGGCGTCGTTTAAAGAGAATTTAAGCTCTGCTAATTTGAATTTAGCATTGTTAACATCAGAGCCACCCATGTTCCTGATGCAAATGAATTCGGTAAAGAATGAAAAAAGAAACAATGAAAATGATTTTAAAATTGAGTAAAATAAAAAAGATAAGCCTCCAGTTCTGATGATTTCCTTTACAGGCGTTTGAACCAACGGGAGCCACGCGCAATATTACATGCAGAATCATTTTAGATTCAATTTTCATTATTTGATATTTATCATCAACCATGTTCGGATCAGAAATATTTCCATACGATAGATCACATCCCAATGCTATCGGTAGCATCAGTTTCTTGAGCTCTGTCTCAATGAGGTTGTAAAAAGGCGCACTATATTTTTACAGTTCAGCGTACACGCGGTGGATAAACAATTAGGCTTGCAAAAAAAGGAAGTGAAATCAGATAAAGGGGGTCGACGTTGAGCCTTATGAAGTAATATTCAACAAGATAGGAAGAGAGAGCGATTTGGCATCCTTTTGTGTTCTAGACAGTCACTTGTCAATTAGGGCAATCGAAAATACGTTAAAATGATTGGACGCTTATCTCATGGCGCGGATCTGGTTTAATCAAGTGATCTCCATATTGATGAGTGTTCATCCGTCAAAGCCAAGCTGTGCATGCCGTCGATAGCCCGGCATTGGCCGTTAGATGCAGACCCGTAACAAGTTCTTGTTTAAGGCCGATCACAAGAGGTTAAAACCCAAAGATAATCAGTGCCAATGTCGCAACATTAGTGATCATAATTCATCTATATGCTATTTTTTTTTTCCAAAATGGCAGACGGTTATTGTCTTTCAATTAGGGGCTATCGGAGTACAAGCGCTGACACTTGTTTAATGGAAATGGACATATCACCCTAAATGATTTCCAATTAATCTGATTGCTTCCTTTCAAAGAGGAGTTTTCATATAAAAAATATCGGAACGAAGAGATCATCCTCCAATGCACTCGATAAACAATGCCTGTGACAGGGCCAGGTTGGTTTTTATATTCTCCTTTTATGCAGATAGTCTTCAGCGTTAATTCAGTTTCAAAAGGACAATTAATGATTGCTGTGATGAAAAAAAAATCTTTATTCCAAAACAAGAGGCTCGTGGGCTTTAACGGTCACCTGAGTATTTTAAACCATACAGGGAGTCTTATATTTACATTTAAGCCTCAATATGGAATCTTTTGTCCACCTGTTTATCATCTTTCAAAATATGCATACAATTACTGTCATTTTCCTACTAGATTTGACTACGGGTAATCCCGTTTACTTTATTTCGACAAAGGGCTCACGGCGGGTGTGACCGGTCAGCAGAGGATGCTTACTCCTCCATGGCACCTGATCCTACCTTTGCTTTTGTCGGAGGTCCGTGTTGCCCTACACTCGATTTTGTATGTGTTTTTTTTTATTATGATTACGTTTGACACAATGTTAACTTCGCCTTTTTGTACGAATATGAATTACCGTACCTATACTGGATTCCAAAATCCTTACAAAGGTACATTGCTGGACCTTGTAAATGTTCCACCAAGCCCTCACAAAAATATCAAATGCTGTGAAGGAGCAACTTAAGACGTATTGTGAAACAACATATATGCCAGAAGTGGTGTAAATCTAATGTAGATTCTGAATAAAGATGAAGTCCCAGAACCTTTCTCATATCAACATCAAAACATATGACTTCCCAACACCTTACATGATTATTCCGCACGATAAATTAAAGACTAGACTTTTTTAACATTATAGACATTTGCTTTTTCCAAGACAAATGGGAAAAGGAAATATTCATACCTAAAAATTAGTCATTCTAAAAATTACTTTTTTAAACTCCACTTTGATTCTACGCACAAGTACTCTGAAGTTGATATTAAAGCAATGCTGGAGTTCCTCATTGACAATATCTTTGTAGTTTTTGGTAATCGGGTCTTCGAACAGTCTGTTGGAATTCCCATGGGCACGAATTGTGCTCCTTTGTTAGCTGACCTGTTATGATATTCTTATGAGGCAGAATTCAATCTATAGCGGTGGCCTTTGATTCGACACCTCGATATATTTTTATGCCCCCGTGATCGAAGATCGGGGGGCATATTGTTTTTGTCTGTCTGTCATTTCTGTCCTTCTGTCTTGAAACTTTAACCTCGGCTATAACTTTTGAATGGTAAGTACTAGGGCTTTGATATTTCACATGTATGTTTCTTATGACAAGACCTTTCCGTGGTACCAAAATTGTTGACCTCCTGACCTTGACCTTGAAGTTTGACCTACTTTTCAAAAACTTTAACCTTAGCCATAACTTTTAATGGTAAGTACTAGGGCTTTGATATTTCACATGTATGTTTCTTATGACAAGACCTTTCCGTGGTACCAACATTGTTGACTCTCCTGACCTTGACATTGAAGTTTGACCTACTTTTCAAAAACTTTAACCTTAGCTATAACTTTTGAATGGTAAGTACTAGGGCTTTGATATTGACATGGATGTTTCTTATGACAAAACCTTTCCGTGGGTACCAACATTGTTGACCTCCTGACCTTGAAGTTTGACCTACTTTCAAAAAACTTTAACCTTAGCTATAACTTTGAATGGTAAGTACTAGGGCTTTGATATTTCACATGAATTTTCTTATGACAAGACCTTTCCGTGGGTACCAACATTGTTGACCTCCTGACCTTGACCTTGAGTTTGACACTACTTTCAAAAACTTTAACCTTAGCTATACTTATTGAATAATAAGTACTAGGGCTTTGATATTTCACAAGTATGTTTCTTATTACATGACCTTTCCATGGGTACCAAAATTTTGACCTCCTGACTTAAACTTGAAGTTTGACCTACTTTCAAAAACTTTAACCTTAGCTATAACTTTTGAATGGTAAGTACTAGGGCTTTGATATTTCAGATGTATGTTTCTTATGACAAGACCTTTCCGTGGTACCAACATTGATGACCTCCTGACCTTGACCTTGAAGTTTGACCTACTTATCAAAAACTTTTGAATGATATGTACTAGTGCTTTGATATTTCACAAGTATGTTTCTTATTACAAGACCTTTCCATGGGTACCAACATTTTTGACCCCCTGACCTTGACCTTGAAGTTTGACCTACTTAGCTATAACTTTGAATGATAAGTACTAGGGCTTTTGATATTTCACAAGTATGTTTCTTATGACAAGACCTTTCCGTGGGTACAAAACTTTTGACCTCCTGACCTTGATTTGAACTTAGACCTACTTTCAAAAACTTTAACATTAGCCATAACTTTTGAATGGCAAGAGTTCGGGCATTCACATTTCACATGTGTATTCCTTATGACTAGTCCTTTTATCTGGTACCAAATGTTTGACCTTGACCTTGAAATTTTGACCTACATTTTAAAAACTTTAACATTGGCCGTAACTTTTGAATGGTAAGGGATAAACCTTTCATATTCACATGCATAATCCTTATGACAAGCTCCTTCCACTGACATGTGGAATACGGGGGCATTCGTGTTTCACAACACATCTTGTTCATTCATATGTCGATTCGATACATCCAGCGAAACTAAGAGAATAAAAAGACACCACGGAGTTTTCAATGTCTGCTTCGCACTTAGATGTTTTACGACAAACTAACAACTCAACAAACGGGACGAATTCAGTTTCTCCATCGTCAACGTTCTATATTTATGTAGCAACTTTCCTTCATCACCTGCATATGGTGTGTATGTCTCTCAACTGATTCGATACGCAAAAGCTTGTTTTGTGTATGGTCAGTTTTTGAATCGAGGCAGGCTACTTAAAACAGGTTGTTGTTGCGGGGGTTTCATCAGCCACATTTGAAGACAGTATTTTGCAAATTCTATGGTCGTTATAACGATCTAGTTTGTCCATACAATCTGCCATTGGGTCAAATGCTGTATGACTTTTTCATAGCAATATTTACGCCGTTTTTCATACACTGATTTTGACTACGGATTGCTCAGTTTATCTGATCAAGACAATGGGCTCTTGGAGGGTGTGGGTTGACAGGGGATGTTTAAACCTCCTAGACACATGATCCCACCTCTGGTGTGTCCAGAGGTAACTCTTGTTTTTGTGTATTCTATATGGGACTTATGGGGTTGATCACTACTCGTTATCTTTGTCTTTTCTTTTACAGAAGAAGGTAAAACTGGAAGTTTGAAGCATAGGAATCATTTTGACATTTATTTACACCCCTCCCTCGAAAGCCTAAACCCTTGACCCATGTGTCGTATATTTCACAATTCAAGAAGAAGACATTACGGACATCATTACCATGCAGTTAGTTTATCTTCCATAACCCTGAAAGTGGAGAAGAAAAATATTTTGGTATTCCTCTTGAGTGATGTGGCCATGTTGGTACTACCTGAACCCCTGAAGTAGGGGCCATTAAGTTCGCAATTTAAGTAGAGAGCTTCACGAACATCACAACCATGCAATTATTTTTTCTCTGACATGTGTGGGAGTAAAGAAGATTTTGAAAATTTTGCCTTTTTAAGTATAAATGACCCCGCCATTGAGGCCCCGGATGTGGTAAAATAATAATTTTCATAATTTATATTCCTCTTATCCTAGAGATGATTCACACCGAAAATGGTAACAACAGGACCAGTACTTTTCAAAAGAAACTTGAAAATATAATAATTGTTAAATGGACAACGCACGGCGACAGACGAAGACCAGCGGCAATAGTCCTCGGAGTGACTCGGGTGACATAAACATACCTGCACAAAGCTTCCTCGTGTTGCTACTTTTGTTCAATTCAATTACTTTATTCTCTTTACCAATTGTGCAAAGGTATTGAGAATATATAAACAAGTATTCATACAAATATACAATATGATAAATTAACAGTATATACATATTAACAGACTGAAGCAATACAATATACAAAGTCATAATGTAGGGGACAGAGCTTGATGAATAACTTTAAAAAAAAATACTTAATTTTCTTAAAATGACAATATTATCAGAATTAAAAATTGATTTGACTATTAGTACATTTGGTGATGACCTTTTCACCTAATACATTGATTCCTAATCATATAAAATCTACTAAATTTAAATAAATATAGACCTGATCCTACCTTCGCTTTTGTCGGAGGTCCGTGTTGCCCTACACTCGAGTTTGTATATGTTTTTTGGATTATGATTACGTTTGACACAATGTTAACTTCGCCTTTTTGTATAGTGGTATTCATCGTCAATCTCATTTTCATTACATAAAATACATTTTCTTTGTGATTTTTCTATGCCATATCATCTACCCACTTCGATGGGTAATCTATTATTACATATACGAAATCTACACATGGCTATTCTTTCTGAAGGATCAAGCATATCGAAGTAATTTTCAAAACAAAACTGATCTTTTATTATACGATAGAAAACACCTTTGGATGAATTGAATACATTACTATGCCAATTTTGTTCAAACTGATCACAAATTCGTTGCTTACTTGCATTTTTAAAACATTCAAAATTAAGTTCTCCATTCAAATACCAGATATTACCGAAACCTAAATTGTCTAGCATATTTTTCATATAAAATATCCACTTCGAAAAATAAGAACCTTGTATGTATTTGCAGTTTCAAAATTTATGCATAATATTTGAAAATTTATGCAACCTTGTACCAATAGTTGAACATCCTTGTTCCTCCAAGATAAAATCCGTGTTCGTCGTTATTACCCGTTTTACTAACCTGCAAAGTTAATGAAGTTTTAAGCGAAGATTGTTTCAAATGTAATTGCTGACATGTTTTTGTGTACTGCGTTTATTGAAAAAAGATGTTGTAGCTAAAATTGTTTAGTTCAATACTGGGAACTTTAATATATTTCATTGAAAAGTACAAAGTTATCCACACTTCTCAGTAATACAGCAGTGTCATTTTGTATGAAAGGGTGGAGATAACTCCCGCAAGGAATACAACATTAATTTGTTTACTCGTTTGTGAATTGTTTACAGATCAGCGTTTGGGTGCAGTACCTCAAATTCTTGATCATGTTATAAAGTTATATATGGATGACTCGTGGTTTTTACTAAGTGTTTGGCAAAGGACCAATTACTACCTACATGTACATGTATATTGAGGAAGAGACGGTCACGACCTAGCCTTGACGCAGCGCAGATATCGAGAACCAAAACAGGATATCCGGTTGCGAAGCGAGCGCTCTATCCATTCCGCTACTGCAGCTGGTCACATTTTGTAAGGAACAATGTCTTGCATGTGCAAAAGTCTTCGAATAATTGTGATATAGTTGAACATTTGGTATCAAAATATTTATGAAATTTTTAGATTAAAACCCACTCTGTGATTCTTTCATAGACTCTGCTAATGAATTATTTATTTTTAGTGATGATCAGCTAAGCAAAAGCAGCTTTCGTGGTAGCGTTCGCTTAATGATTGGGAAAGTCGTAGGTTCAAGTCCCACACGTATTTTGACCGCGTCAATCCTAAGACGTAGAAGTAAGTAGTTCCTTCGCTAAACGCCCTGTATTTAGAAGTGAGAACGGTAGTTAATCACATCTATTTATATACGTCGATTTGATATGTTCCAAAAATAGCTCTAAATAAAAGACACCACAGAATTTTCCATATCTATTTCATATTTGGATATTTCATGGAACGTAGAGGTTAACAGTAAAACTATCAACTCAGCTCTATGACAAACAGGATGACTTCCAAATTCTCCATCTCCAACTTCCCATAATTATGTAGCAATACCACATCACCACCTGCTTATGGTGATTATGTTTTCAACTTATTCTATACGTGAGAGCATGTTCTGCCTATGATGATTTTTAAGATACAGAGACAGGCTACGGACAAATAAGCTGATGTTGCAAGGATTTCAAAAGTCTAACAGAGGTCTGCTGTCGAACGTGTTTCATAACAATACACAAGATCGTAAATAACAGGTTACCGGAGTTCTTGTAATAGAAATCTAATAAACGTTTTTAAAAGTAGTTCGGACCACTTTCCCAGAGAATGTACACGACTAAAACAAGTACCGAGCTAATTTTAGATAATAAGCAAAGACATGGAGATTTAAAAAAAAAAATACTTGAAATCAACTATCATGGTTTATTTGGACTAAATTAAATCGCCATGCTTCCATTAAAATTTCATTTCGGGATGTTTGTGTATATTTCTTCTCTTCCTGTTACATTCAGTCATGATCAATGATAACTAGTACATCATCGCTAAAAACCACGTACATACCGGGTACTTGAATTTGAATTTTATGATATAGTTATTTACAATCTCGCGTGATTTTAATAGTACGATTGATTGATTGATTATTTGTTGTTTTACGTCCCACTCTAGAATATTTCGCTCATATATGGAGACGTCACCAATGCCGTTGAAGGGCTGCAAAATTTAGGCCTATGCTCGGCACCCAGGGCCTTTGAGCAGGGAGGGGTCTTTATCGTGTCACACCTGCTGTGACGCGGGACCTCGGTTTTTCCGGTCTCATCCGAAGGACCGAGCATTCAGACGCCTCTTACGACACGTAAGGGGATAGTACGAAATAGATATTAAAAACAAAACCGGACTAGACATTTACGATGTTAGACCGTCCCTTGCATACATTTACTTTACTGATTTTGATCGGTCGCGGTAGCTCATGCAGTGGTTGGGGTGTTCGCTTCGTAACCGTGATGTCGTGAGCTTGATCCCCAAAGTACTAATGCCGCGTCAGACCTATGACGTAATATAGGTAGTTATTGCTCGTTTATTAGACGATTGGTATTTATAGGCGATAGTCACCGCGGTGTTTAGGATATGATCTCGAGGAGTCTCTATTCGCGACAGGAGTTGGCACGATATAGAAACATCACTGCTTTGACTATAAGCGCTAAGCACAGCTCTTAATTTGAGGTACTTCATCTACATAGAAAGAAAAGAGCTGGCTTTATGGCACGAAGCAAAAACAGTGGCTTTGGAAAAAGCAAAATGGAGAAGACTTGTAAATGGCCCGGTTCTCCAAACGGAGAGACGGAATTAAGTCAGTGATATCTCAGTACGAGTGAACAATTCTCGAAGGGATATAAAACACAGGCAAAAAGCATACTGATCTTTACTAAGGAGTACTCCAAGTGGTCCATGGGGATGTGACTGCTCAACAGAGGATGCACACTCCTCCTACATCCATTCCTCGGTGGCCTGTGTTTGCTTTGTACTTATATATTACATAGGATTTATGAGATTCATCAATGTTCAATATATTCACAGTTTTCTTTCCTTCTTTTGTTTTTAATGTCTTATTTGAATACCACAAAGAATGATATTTCTCAATTTCAAAATAAAGACTCCATGAATATACATGTATATTATTTTCTAAAGAACAAAAGTTTATCAAAATTGAGTGATTCTGCATGTGCTATGTCGGTTTTGAAAGTTGTATTTCCCATATTATTGTTCCTGTGGGGACCCAGGTTAGAATCCTCAGCACCCCTTGCTTGTCGTAAGAGGCGGACTAAATTGGGCGGTCCTTCGCGATGAAACCATAAAAAACCGAGGTTCGTGTCACAGCATGTGTGGAACGATCAAGATCCCTTCTTGCTCAAAGGCCATAAGCGCGAGCACAGACTATACAGCCCTTTACCGGTGTTATAGAACCAGGTTCCCCCCCCCCCCCCATAGTGAGACTTCCCCCGGAAGTCTGGCTCTATATTGAGCCTTCCCCCAAGGGGGATGACTTAAGAGCCAGACTTCCACCCAGAGCCAACCTTCCCCCACGGTAGTCTGGAGCTTTCCCCCAAGAAGTCTGGTCCAAGAATAAGCCTTCGTATATATAACAAAACTTATACTGTAATAGTCGATGTTTTATAAAAGCACAAATGTTTGCTATCAATCCTAGATTCATGTAAGTTGCACTGTAATTTTTATGTTTAACAAATAGAACCAGCTTTGGGAGGATATTAATTTTAACTTGATAAGGAAGACAACTCTCTTAATATACCGGTGATGGTAGTAGTTAATGTTATATAATACAATAAATGTCAAGTTTGCATTAAATTTCTGTCAGTGCTATTTTATGATAGATTAACAGATACAATCTGTATATCAATGAATTTTTTATTCATGCCTTTCGAATATTTTTCGGGAAAAAATGCAGATTGCGATCACATCATTTTTGCTGCCTCATTCAAGATAAATAATAAATAAAGTATATATGGGTCTTAAATCTTAATATTAAGCTATGAAACATTTAACATGCAACTTCCCCATATTGACATACGAGATAAATAAATCATGCATCTTAATACCGGTATATTGAAATTGCGGCATACAGGTAAATATATATGATAAAACACAATTTATCTGTATGTTGAAATGTTTTGGTTGGTTGGTTGTATATTGTATTAAGTCCCTCTTAAAATATTTCACTCATATGGAGACGTCACCATTGCTGCAAATTTAGGCCTGTGCTCAGATCTTATGGCCTTGAAGCAGGGAGGGATCTTTACCGTGCCACACCTGCTGTGACACAGAACCTCGGTTTTTGTGGTCTCATTCGAAGGACCACCCCATTTTAGTAGCATAGGGTACTGGGGACCTATTCTAACCCGGGTCTCCACTCTCCACGGGGTGAAATGTATTGACGTTGTTGCATATTAGCATAAAATGGCCTTTATTGCAAGCCCACGCTCACAAGAGCATCGGTAATCATCCCTACGCTCCTTACATACGTCAAACTTTTACATCTGCTCGTTCCTACTGAATTTTGGTCGGGCGAATTTCAAAGCACTAGAAGTTACTACTCATGATTGATTGATTATGTATTGTTTTACGTCCCACTCGAGAATATTTCACTCATGGAGACGTCACCAATGCCGGTGAAGGGCTGCAAATTTAGACCTGTGCTCGGCACTCAGGGCCTTTGAGCAGGGAGGGATCTTCACACCTGCTGTGACACGGGACATCGGTTTTTGCGGTCTCATCCGAAATACCGTCCTATTTAGTCGCCTCTTACGACAAGCAAGTATTTTGGACATATTCCACCGCGTTCAACGCAACATACGCGGGTTCGGTTGTTTACCATCAATTTCACTGTGCGGGTATATGTTTTACCCAAATAATAATATCAGAAACGTAAGGCGCTCATGGGTTGTCAGAGAGTCTATTCCATCTACTAATATTGTGTAATGATAGAAATAAGCTATAGGAGTGGAGAACATTCGTGGACAGTGAGGGCACCGTCCTCTCCATTCGCATATCATTGTTGGTATGTGGGTTCGGTTCATGGTGGTATGAGGGTTCGACGCCGGTTTGGATTTTTTTTTTTTTTTTTTTTTTAAAAACATAAGTCAAGCTTCAATCCCCCTTAGTAAAACAAAGCTTCTAGGGATTTCCGATAACAAGAGAAAAGAACAGACATATTTATATTGTGTATTTTAGTTTTTTTAATTCTTTTTTATTTCTTACGTGATGGGTTCTTTAAGTACACAATTATAGCAACAACCTGTTCAAAATGCTTTTTGGGAAAAAGAAAAGAAATGGAAATGATTTTCCCTTAATTACTACAATAACATTCATTGCTTTATTATAGGGATAAAAAAGGGACAAAGTCGTCATTATTATTGTTATGTGGAGAGGGAGCCTGCTGTTTACCCCTGTCCCGTCCACCCCTGTACCGTCCGTTAAAAAGACTAGGACAACTATTCCAACAGAGTCACACGACATTGCAAACCTAATTGCCAAAACATTTCTACAAGCTAGTTTAAACATAGTTTAAACACAGACTTGATCCAACCCGTGGGGATCCGGGTTAGAATAGGTCCTCAGCATCCCCTTGCGTGTCGTAAGAGGCGACTGAATGGGGCGGTCATTCGGATGAGACCGGAAAAACCGAGGTCCCGTGTCACAGCAGGTGTGGCATGAAAAAGATCCCTCCCTGCTTAAAGGCCCTGAGTGCCGAGCATAGGCCTAAATTGTGCAGCCCTTCACCGGCATTGGTGACGTCTCCATATGAGTGAAATATTCTCGGTGGGACGTAAAACAATAAATAATCAATCAACCAATCAGACTTGATCCAGCACAAAGACACGGGTCCCAACACTGTAATACCCACTCTACCGTTTACAATGCACGATCTAAAAAAAAAAAAAGCCCTTACACAAAAAATACTGCGCAGACGAGGACCGAAATTAACACCTCATTGCCCCCGCCCCCCCCCCATCGATTTCACAAAATTTTAATATCCAGTCTACAACCAACTCTCCACTAAAATCCGATTTGCGACGCCTTAAGAGTAATGCCATAGTCATCCCATTACCTAAGTCAAACAAGAGTCGTCGGGTACCTGGCCCCTGCAGACCAAAATCACTTGCATTACATTTGTGCAAATTTTTTTAAGAAATGCTCAACACCAGGTTGAGATATTTTCTGGATAACAAGGCGCACTAGATCCTGCTCAGAGCGGATTCCAGTACAATAGGCAATCTTGTCTAGCTAGAAACCAAAGTCATAACAGGAATGATAAAGAATCAATACGTAGGAGCAGTCTTCATTGACAACTCCAAAGCCTTTGATCTTGTCTGCAATTATGAATTGATACTGATATAGAAGCTTCGTCACCAGTTCCACACCATGGGCAATGCATTCTGCTTCATCAGGTCTTTCCTCACAAGTAGGAAAATACATGTCACTGAAAGTCAGGCAATTTCAACTCTGCACACTTTGGACAATGGTACACCTCAGGGTTCTGTTATCAGCCTGATACTCCCCCGTCTCATGGTCATTAAATCTGCGTCCACAATCCTCCACAACAACCATACTAAGTAGTTGATCTCTCTCAGTTTGCAGATGACAAAACACCCACTACACAAATCACTCTATTACAATCATCAACATCAGGTAGCAAGTTGCTCTGGATTCAATTTCAAACTGGTCCATCAAGTGGGGTTTTAAGCTGTTAAAACCGAAAACTGTTCCGATCTTATTTAGCAATACTAGTCAATTGCACACAAAATACAACTCCCAACCACAATTCTAACAAGGAAAATCAACCCATCAGGTAGAACCACAGGTCACTTTTTTTGGGACTCATTGACAATGAACATATCAACTATTGAATACAAAAATCGTGTCAAACGTAATCATAATCCGAAAAATACAAAATCGAGTGTAGGAAACACGGACCTCCGACAAAAGCGAAGTAGGATCAGGTGCCACGGAGGAATAAGCATCCTCTGCTGACCGGTCACACCCGCCGTGAGCCCGTAATCGAAATAAAGTAAACGGAGTTACCCGTCGTCAAATCTAGTACGTAAATGACAGTATCTACTATTGGGTAGAACAAATCATCAACATTTGACTTAGGATAAATTTTAATCGCAAACAAGTCATATATAGCGACAATAGAGATTTGCGAAATGATGACTTAAGTCAGGTCACCTCCACGTGAAACATTTTCGGTCATAAGTACATCTGCACTCACAGCTATCATTTTGCTTTAGACCAATAAATAAGAATCTTTAGGCGATCATCTAAATCATTTAGACAAATTAAGCAAACAGCTGACGGTTTTTTCATCTTTACCAGTAAAAACCTCTACACCAAACAGACCTCCTTAGCCACGTCTTTAAGGCTGTCTTCAAGAAGACTCGCCTCCACGATTATACTGGGGGAGATCCTAGGGTCGATCGACCACAGATGAAAAATTGCAATAGCTCTCTTCAAGAAGCCTTTCCCCGATTATGCTGTGGCGATCTGTGGTCGATCAACTCGAGGAAGAGATGTTGGATCCATCCACCACCTACTGGATGACCCGAACATCCGCAGATCTTCAAGAAGAAACGTCCCTGTTCCCAAGAGATCCAAGGGTCGACAACCTTCGGCACCTCGCCACAACATACCAAGTATAGCAAGACCCCTATTGGACAGTCTGCACTATACATGTCTCCAGCATCGTCGTTGCTCTTTTACTTTTTCGCTGGTGTTTGCATCCACCCATTGCATTCATCAAAACATATGATTTTCAAAACTTTACACGATCATTCCGCGCGATACATTAAGGGCGGGACTTTTTGGCATTATAGACAGTTGCTTTTTTTAATGGGATGGAGGAAGGAAGTATTCGTATCTAGTGATCAGCCATTTTAAAAATTACTTTGTTAAGCTCCACTCTGGTTCTGTGCACGGGTGCTCTAGGATTGATATTAAAGCAATGCTGGAGTTCCTCATTGGTGGTGTCTTTGTGGTTTTTGTCGAACGGGTCTTCCGGCGGTGTGTTGGAGTTCCCGTGGGCGTTGGTTGTGCTCCTTTGTTGACTGGCCTGTTTTAGTGGTTTCGCGGGGCGGGGTTTCTTTGGGGACTTCTGTATTGGAGAAGAGGTCTCTGGCGATGGCCCATAGTTCGACATTTCGAAGTGATGACGACGTTTTGTCTGTTGGTGATAATAATTTCCATTCGTGTGTCGATTCAGTGTGTCCTGGAGGCTTGGGGTGGGGAAACCGCGGAGTCTTCCATGTCTGCTTCATTCTTGGATGTAGACAAGACTGACAGCTCGGCTTTGTGACAGACGGGACGGTTTCGGCTTCTCCATCGTCGGCTTCCTGTTTTTGTGTGGCAGTGTTCCATCGTTGACTGCACGTTGTGTGTGTTTGTGTGTCTCTCTTGGCTTACTCGGTGCGCGGGGGGGGGGGGGGGTTCTGTGTGTAATCAGTTTTTGAATCGAGGCGGGCTGCTTGCAAGCGAGTTATTCTTGCAGGGGATTCGACGGTCCCCTTTTGGGACAGGATTTCGCGGATTCTGCGGTCGTTGTAGCGGCCTGGTTTGCCGGTGTGACATGCCGTTTGGTCGGGTTCTGCCTGATTTGTTTTGTGGCGGTTGATGGGCCGTTTTCCGTGCGCTGGTTTTGGTTGCAGATTGCTCCGTTTGCCTTATCGGGACAGTGGGCTCACGGCGGGTGTGACCGGTCGACAAGGTTTGCTTACTCTTCCTAGACACCTAATCCCACCTGGTGTGTCCAGGGGTCTGTATTTGCCCAACTATTATTACTTCTTTGTTACTGACCGTCTACTGAGACAAGTCTATAGAAGGTTCGGCGAAATATATCGGGTTGTTCAAGTCTATGGATTTCTGTAGAGGGTCAGTAACAAACCTAGTAAGTGTTTTGTTTTGTCGAGGACCAAATACAGACAGAACAGTATGACGAAAAGTTAGTTTCAATACTAAAAAAGCCGTAATGTCCGCCATGTTGCCGTCTATATTTTGCTACTCGCCGTCTAAGAGAAATTCAGACGGCAGTCACGTGACGCGTTTCCAATGACAAAGCGGCATTCTAGTCCGAAACAAAACAATGTTTTGTATTCTATTGGGACTTACAAGATTGATCATTGTTCGTTATCTTTGCCTTTATATTGTGACGTCAAATGTTTTGATTGTAACGTATGAATATCAAGAATACTGTATATTTCATTTCTTGTATTCGATCGTGATTTAATATCGGCTTAATTGTTCAAATTTAAATATGAGAAACATTCTGCAATAGTTACGAAAATGCTAGCTCTGTTTTAAAGCTGTTGATTGATGTCAAATATATTTAGCAAAATTCAACATGATCATTTATTTTCATATATGGAACGTCACGTTTGTACAGTGTGCTTGTGCATGATTGATTATCATTGCAATGCCTTAGAGCTTTGCTGTTTTGGCTTTTTTTTTAATTTTGGGTAGGTGCGAGAAAATAACTGTATTTAATAAGTAGGGCAATTCATATAGACCTGAGCATGCAGATGTCCGGAAACGCACGTGGCCAGATCAAAACGGTAATATTTGCTAATAGCACGCTTTGGTGGTTTTATTCCCCAGTTTTTAGTTTGGATAATTAGAATGTGAAATATACGCTATTATTTTTTTTTCGTGTGGACCTCAAGGAAAATATATAAACGAGATTAAACCGAACGAGAAAAGTCAAATTGCACATTTACGTTTTTACCGAAGCCAATCTGAATATCCATTAAGTAGAAAAATAAACGTGGTTTTTGCTTCTCAATTTGACGGGGGAAACCGAGTGGTGTACTGAGTTTGACGACGCGACCTTTTCATAAGGGTAGCACGTGACCATACTCTAGTGAAGGAAAGTTAGATTTCGTATGCACAAGTACATACTTAAGGTAGATCCACCCCAGCGAAATTCTAAGGAATTATGGTGCAAACTTTAAAATTCTTCTTTTTCTACTCATTTGTAGTTAAATCTAATTAATTATGAAGAAAATTGTATGTTCCAACTTATTTAAGATGTCAAACACAAAAACAGAAGTGTGGATTTATATAAAAAATCGCACATTTGAATAATTTCGTAGAACAGAATTGAATAAAATAAATAAAATATGACAAATTTTAAATGTTAGCAGTTTAGAAAAATTGCTCATTGTAAATATAATCAATTAACGTGTATATTAGGAAAAATAATGTAGAAATACCTAAGGTAACAGGATGCCACCATAGGATTATTGCCCTTGACAATATTTTTTCCTTATAATTAATTAATTATCTATGGGAAATGGCAATTCTTTCACTATCAAAAGTTTACCAAATTATTTATTATATCCATGTGAATGAAATTCCTTTAAATTAGAAGATATATTTCTATCATGTGCAAAGTTTAATGAAATAAAAGATTTTTGAAAAACCTAGACATCACACGAGGGTGATCATCCTTAATGGAATACCATTGTTTCACCAACTGTTGCCACGTACACGTAAGTGTGTATAAGTGAATGATTACGTCGATGTTTTCTACACTAAAATATTTGATTTGTCTTTTTACACACCCTAACGAACATATTTTCGAAAATTCTCTTGAGCGAAAAAGAGCGGAAAAAGAAAGGCAGTTTGAGTAAGAGAAATTAAGATTACAGCACGAATATGAAGCCTTACCAGTGCCCCTAAAAATATAATAATACATGTACAGTCAGCTCTTGTTACAACGGCCACGTTTGTTTCCAGTCATTTTGCTGTTATAACGAATCTGCTGTTGTAACAAAATGCCTCTTTTACCAGTACAAGTTATTCCCCTTTGTTTAATCATCAGTACAATAAACAATGGCGATCTCCGTAAACATGCACCGTACGTTTATTTTCATTACGGAACAAATACACTCATGTCCCTCTTCCTCATAAGTTCTGTTAAAAGTAAAGAAAATTAATATTTACAACGTACCAGTGACATATCCTTGGGTTGTGTCGTATCCCGCCTACTACACAATATATAACGTTTTCATCATAGAATTAAAAAAATAAACATCCGTATATAAATAAGATAGCTTTGTATCAATGCATGCATT
>CAJDSM010000141.1:26399-38933 GCA_903981925.1 Ostrea lurida
AAATGGCTATAATGAAGAGGCGCTCCTAAATTAAATTGAACGAAAGAAAATTACAAACAAACAAATTTATGATTTATTCATTTTTATACTGAACTGCGATAGGTAATGCAATAAGAATGTTAGAACTACCGAAAGAAAAACCGTACCCAGCTCAATGTCTCTGAAAACGGGTTGGTCGTTGTAAATATGTTTTCCTTACATTAATTTCGTTTTCTCTTTGATATGCATTCAAGTTTGTTATTTAATGCATGCATTGGATACAAAAGCTATCTTATTTATATACGGATGTTTATTTTTTTAAATTCTATGATGAAAACGTTATATATTGTGTAGTAGGCGGGATAACGACAACAACCCAAGGATATGTCACTGGTACGTTGTAAATATTAAATTTTCTTTAACTTTTAACAGAATTATGAGGAAGAGGGACATGAGTGTATTTGTTCCGTAATGAAAATAAACGTACGGTGCATGTTTACGGAGATCGCCATTGTTATTTGTACTGATGATTAAACAAAGGGAATACTTGTACTGGTAAAGTAGGCATTGTTAACAACAGCAGAGTTCGTTATAACGCAAAATGAACTGGAAAACGAAACCGTGGCCGTTGTACAAGAGCTGACTGTAACATGTAATTATTAATATTTATTAGGGGCACTGGGTAAGGCTTCATATTCGGTGTGTAATCTTAATTTCTTCTTACTCTCAAAAATGCCTTTCTTTTTCCCCGCTCTTTTTTTGCTCAAGAGATTTTCGAAAAATATGTTCGTTAGGGTGATGTAAAAAGACAATCAAATATTTTAGTGTAGAAAATCGCGTAATCTTCACTTATACACACTTACGTGTACACGTGGCACAGTTGGTGAAAATGGTGATCCATTAAGGATGATCACCCTGTGTGATGTCTAGGTTTTTCAAAAATCTTTTATTTTCATTAAACTTTGCATAACATGATAGAGAATATATCTTCTAAATTTAAAGGAATTTATTCCATGGAATATAATAAAATATTTGGGTAAACTTTTGATAAGTGAAAAATTGCCATTTCCATAGATATTAATTAAATTATAAGGAAAAAATATTGTAAAGGGCAATAACTCCCTATGGTGGCATCGCTGTACATTAGGTATTTTCTACCATTGTTTTCCTAAATATACAGTTAAATTGATTTATTTACAAAAAAGCAATTTTTTTTTTTTTTTTTTTTAAGTTTGAGTTTATTTTATCGGTATTGGAAACCATCAAACATTACCCCCGCAATTATTTTATTACCACATCAAACGTCAATTAGTGCATTGATAAACCCAGTCCTAAACAAACATTAAAGGTGGCGAGGGATTTAATCCGTTACATAATCTTGGTTAAGTGTGATAGCAAATGTCTTTTACACGGGTCTTTGAACAAACTCAGGTAACCTGCAGTTAAATCGGATTTTATATAGTGTCAAAATGCACATTTGTTACCGATAAATACTGCCGGTGCCGAAGTGCGAATATACCGCTGTATCAAGCAAAATAAATAGTGTGCAGATTTGTTACAAGCAAAATCCTGCCGTTAGGCGAATTTACCGGTAAATCGAATGCTGCTGTAACGAGCGCTGACTGTAGTTCTAAAATTTCAGGAAAAAATTAATCGATATATTATATGAGAAAGATACAGAAAATTTGAAATGGCAAACAATATGCTCGGTCAACTTTGTTACAAAGTGGTTCGCTGGCAATGCAGCTGATATTACAGGGCCGTAACCAGGAATTTCCATTGGAGGGTGCACAAGACTAAGGCAAGGAATCTGGGGCCGTTTTAGGCTCCAAGTTGGTCCAGGGTTAGTCCTGGTAGGGGATGAAGCCCTCGAAAGCTGAGAGATTTTGGGAATTTCATTGGATTTGGAGGCCCCAGGCGGGTCCAGAACGGGCCATGGTAGAGGGTCCAGGTTACGGCCCTGTATTAGGTGCTGGCTATAGTTGAAAATTCATATTATGACAAGATCAAGCTCGCGATCTTGAAAGAGCTTATAAATTAGTGTCCGAAGCGTTGAGACAAAAATCAAACACATGTTCAATTTGCAAGAGAAAAGGAAGATTTATTTGATCAGTGGTTGAAATCTAATAAAATGATAGCAATTTAAAAACTTTCGTCAACTCATCCTAGTAACATTGTTATTGCCATTTGTTGAGCGAGATACAGCACTCACAATTCTTTGAGGGCTCGGGCCATGTTTTTGTTTACAATATATCAATATTATAATATATAAAACAAAACATGATGCGTCAAACACTAGACACGCAATTGTGTTTAGAATTAATTTATAATTTGAAAAATTTGCTTAAAACGAAACTATTACTACTATATCTAACACATGTAAACAAAAATATGACACGAGCCTTGATTACAAGAATTGATAAAAGAAAAACAAAGACTTGTGAGCTATGTATCTCGCTTGTAACACGACAACTGGCATTAAGATTTTTGTACACCATTAGAAACACTGTAGTTATTAAATGCAAGCGTCACACTGTCCTGAATTGACATCAGATGGCAATACGAATATGAAATATTTGTTGGCATCCTACAAATATCGAACAACTTGTTTTCTTTGTATTGTCTTCGTGAGGCGAAAGAAGGTCCATTGGTACCGACGATCACACGAAATCAAGACGAAGATGACACGATATAACAAGACGCCCTCATGATGGACTTACGAAACTCAAAATAAACGAAAACAAATCAACCTTCGTAAGGTTTTTCCGAGAATTTTTCGGCATATCAAAGGTTTTGCCACCAGCTCATGAAGCTCTTGTCGAGCCTGAGAAATGGCCCTATGTTTTACGATCAGATCCGAATTTGAACATTTCTTATATCGTGTATCCATGTTGTGTCAAGTTCGGAACAGTGCTTTGTTTCACTCAATGGCTTTTTAGTGAAGTTAAAATCTGTTCAGATTTTGAGAGATGCAGTGCCGCCCTGATTTTGTTGTGTCAGAATGCTTTGCCTTTGTCTGAACAGACTTGCTTGTACTGGTGGGTCAGCTTTATTACAGGGTGTTGAGCCCGATGCATAATCGATGTTTCCTAAAACAGAATTCATCTGATCAATATTAGATTTAATTACTGAACCAGTTACCGTAGGTGTTTAACCTACTCTTCCTGTTTAAAGCGTTTTCTTTGCTAGGCAACAGTTTTGTTGGTGGCAAAGTTGTTACAGATCCCATAGTATGTGAGAAATTCACTTCAAATGTTGTGTCCAACAATGAAACGTCGACTTAAATCCAGCTTGTGCTGTTACCAGATAGATGACCAGAAGAAAAGAAATCGAGGCTGACCATGTTCAACCCCCTAACACGGCTGGTTCAGTTCAAGAAATTGACCCCAGTGACACTTTCCTGCTTGATCTTGATGGCAGTTCACATCAAAACAGACAGCCATATTATAACAGTGATTCGCCATTTATGATGATGGTCTCAATCAGTAGTTTAGCAAAGACTCCCTCAGTCAAAAGAAGCTACTGTCCGAGCAAATTAAGAACCCTGGTATTATCCAACTTAACAAGAGGGTTCTCCCGCCGGAGTCGGAGAGTGCTTCTCCACCAAAGACGGGATCCTTGTGCAAAAATGGCGATCACCTGAAGTATGGTGTGTTGTTCACAAGATAGTGGTCCCATTGTTTTAACGAAGCTCAAGACACGCCCATGACAGGTCACAAGACCTATAACAGAATTTGTAGTCATTTTATTGGCCTAAATTGAGGAAGACTGTTTCTTAATTTACAAGTCGTGTCATGTTTGCCAGATGGTAGGTACACCAAATCAGAAAATTTCAGCTGTCCCTCTCGAACCCATTCCAGCTTTTCAGGAACCCTTTAGTCGAGTGTTGGTAGATTGTGTAGGACCTTTGTCTAAGATTAGGTTAGGGAACCAGAATTTACTCACTATTATGTGTATTTCCACACGATTTACTGAAGCTATACCTCTTAGGATTAAAAAGGCAAAGACCATTGTCAAAGCCCATACCATCTTTTTTTTCAATTTTAAAGGAGTGCCTAAGGATATTCAATCAGGTAAAGGTTCAATTCTTTTTGTCAGGGTTGTTTCATCTAGTCATACATGAGTTAGGTTTTAGACAATATACATTTATCATCCCAAGTCTCAAGGTCCGCGTGAACGTCTCCATCAACCTTACAAATCACGATGAAGACGTATTGTTATCAGTATTATAAAGATGGTTCACCTTGTTTCCTTTGCTCCAAGAGTCAGTTCAGGAGAGTCTTGCTTTCGGTATTTGGCGATACAGTTGAAGGGTCTTTAAAATTGCAGAAGGAAAAGTAGTTGAAACTAGTGTTCTTTACCTTTTAGATTACGTATCTTATGACTGTTATACAGAGGTAACAGTCACGTTTAAAGACAGCATGGCCTGCCATTGGGTAAAATGCTGTCAGACGCGTTTCATAGCATTTGTTAACCCGTTTTTATACACTGATTTTGACTACGGATTACTCCATTAACCTGATCAAGACAATGGACTCACGACGGGTGTGGCCGGTCGAGATTGAACACCGTGTTATCTTTTCGTCTTCTTTTTTCAAAGAGAGATTCTGCGATTCTTGCAATTTCGCACAAGAAAATCTCAGAGTTCTCAAGCCAAAATGAAAGTTTGGTATGACAACGATGTTGGAAGCAGAGTTTTAAACCATTTGATAAGGTTCTAGTATTTTTTGCCTATTCCTAGTCATTCCTTACAGACCTGATGTTATGGATCACGTGAAATTGAAACAAGCTTGGTGTGTACTATATAGTTAAGACATCTGGCCGGTGTAAAGAAAAGCGAGTTTGTCACAATAACATGTTGAAAGATATATGAGCGAAATCCTGTAACATCAGTTTCCACTTTCGCCAATGCTGAGACATTTAAAGATTGTACTGAAAATGGCAATAGTATACAAACTGTTAAAAAAGACTTCCGTCAGTGTGTCCGTTTAAAGAACTCCGAAATTCTTGCCAATCGTGATGCCAAAACTTAGACATATGAATATTCACCAGAAAGAACAAGTTCAACATATCCTTCAATCTTTATGGGTGTTTAAAAAAGACCTAAGTTGTTTGACATGATGTAATAGTGGGTGATGCTTTGCCCACCATGCAGCATCCTTATCGTTTGAACCAATTGAAATAGCAGTGTTAACTACTTTAAAAAGAAGTGCAGTATATGATAGACAACAACATTATTTAGACCTGAAAAAAGTGACTGGAGCTCACTTTGCATTCCAGTACCGAAAGCTGATGGTACCTACATGTACCAATTACATACTGACTTTCGAAAAGTGAAATCTGTCACGAAAACAGATGCATATCCATTCTCTGAATCGATATTGTATCGACAAAATGAGAAATTGCAAAATATGTCAGTAAATTCGATCTGCTGAAAGGTTACTGGCAAGAACCATTAAAGGGTCTATGCAATGCAAAAATATTATTGTGACTGCAAAGGATTTACTTTCACTGAGTTAAACGTAAAAAACTGCATCAAAAATCGGCGCGAAATAACAGAGTTATTTGATCCCCGTAATGTTGGCATATTTTTACCTGTTTTCAACATCCAATCGAGCAAAAAATAGAAACGACCGAAAACGAGGCATTTTTCTGTGACGTCATGGAATGTCTATGTAGAGCGACTACTATGGGAGACATAGCCAGTTTCTGCGTTTTAAACAGTCGTTAATGGAGTGAAAAGCCTTGTTTCATCCGATTCAGAAGTATATGACAATTCTAATATCGAATTAGGTCAACAACCGCAATCTTTTTTATGTCTGAGGCTAGCTAATCCGTGTGTATATCTTGTCAATTTCGTGTCTCGAGCGAGGTGTGAAAAACTCTTTTGATGCTTTATAATACCGCGTAGTACACCAGCATGATAACGAAATGGTAATTAGAAAAATTATGACTTTGAAATACATATATTGATTGCAAATGAGATTAATAAATTATGATGGGTTTGTGATAAATAATTAGATTTTTTTATACGAAAGAGAAAGTAGCGACTATTCTTGAATGATGAAACTATATTATGGTTTTGCACTACATTTATTTGTTGCGAAATAAGACGTGAAAAATAACTGACATAATTACATCAGCTTATGAATTATTAATAGGTTGTTGTGATTAGGAATAATTTCAACAGACATTGAATTAGAAAAAGAAAGTACTGACAGTTTTGATAGAAAAAGTATGGCTTCGTAACACATCTAAATTGTCGGCTCGCTATATACAAACAAAATGCACGCATCAACTAAATCCATAATGTGTTTTGATTAGGATTAGGTACGATAGGTAATTTGAATTGACATAGGGATCGAATCGTGTTTCAAATTTAGGTAGAAAAATTGTAACATTTACTTTGCAACATGGCTACGAAAGCTATCGGAAGAGAAATTACCCGCCATAAGAGCCCCTTTCGCTTATAATGGATGGGACTGGACTCTAGATGAGGAAGAAATTGCATCTGATAATCCTGAACCACCCTCGTCGTCAGGACCAGTGATAGGAGGGAATGCCGATATACAATCAGATAAATGTCCAGACTGCATGTGCAAACCGTGGCGTTTATGGACGTCGAGGTCGTACAGCAGACAATCAATCAAACAAATTCTAATTTTACATTTTTAACTGTTCACCTAATTAAAATAGTTTTACTTCAACATTTTTGACTTATGACAACGTCGACACGGCCTGGGGATTAGATCCTATGTTATCAGGACGGTATACACTCACCCTCAAAGAGCCAAAGAAGTTTCTGCATTTGTGACTCCCAATGACCTGTTTCATTACAGTGATGTCTTTTGGCGTGAAAAATGCTCCCGCGATCTTTCACCTGTTGGATGATTCACAATGACCTACATGACCTATAAAGATGTGAGGCCAACGAAATGATGTTATAATCTACAGCGACACGTGGGGAAAAAATGTCTGTATCACGCCTGCGTTCCTCGACATTCTGGCAAAAGTAAACTTAATAGTAAGCGTTGCAAAGAGTGTCATGCTACTGTAGAATATTTAGGCAATAAAGTAGGTCAAAGTTATGTTACACCTATCATGGCTAAAGTGGAAGTTATCACAAAGTTTCCGATTCCTAGAAACAAGAGAGAGAGAGAGAGTTAATGAGATCTTTGGGTGTGACTGGGTAGTATAGAAAAGTTTGTCCACATTTTCCCTAGGCCCGTTGATTAAATTTAAGGGGGAATGAGCAATCGTCATAATTGGCTGACTTCCGTTCGAAAAATGGATGAAAATATCACTATCAGGGTTATATGTTAATTCATTTCAAATTCGAATGCCTAGCTGAGTAGCTCAGTAAGTTAGCACGTTGCCTTCTGAACTGAGATCGCGGGGTTCGATTCCAGCGGGGTTTTTAATTTTTTTTTTTCAATTTGTCTTCTACTAAAATTGCATTTCTTGACGAAATAGTGATTTTGATTTTTTTTTTTTTTTTTTTTTTTTTTCAAAATATTGTTCAACATAACCTCTACTTTTCATCCACGTCAAATTTCTCTAGTGTAGCATTACACCTTAAATGGACAAAGGACTGACGAATCATTTTGTTAAACAAATTCTGTTATTTAATGAAAATATGAACATAACGTATTAACGAACAGTAATCATCTCATAAGACCTAAATACCGGTCGCGGTGGCTCAGTGATAGAGCTCTCGTGATCGGGAGGTCGTGCGTTCGAGCCCCGTGCTCAGCACCCGGCCGCGTCAAATCTAAGACGTGAAAATAGGTAGTGATTGCTCCTTCGCCAAGAGCTCGGCATTTAGAAGTGAGAATCACGGGTCTTTCGGATATGACCTTAAAACGGAGGTCCCGTGTCGCAGCATGTATGGCACGCAAAAGAACCCTCACTGCTAAAAGCCATGAGTGCTAAGCATAGGTCTAAATTTGCAGCCCTTCACCGGCAATGGTGACGTCTCAATATGAGTGAAATAATCTCGACGGGACGAAAAACAACAAATAATCAATCAATCAAAAACAAGAGTTGGACAAACACGGCCCCCTGGACACACCAGAGGAGGTATTGGGTGCTTAGGAGGAGCAAGCATCCCCTTTCGACCGGTCACATCCGCCATGAGCCAGGTAATGAAGCAATCCGTAGTCAAAGTAAGTGTACATTGTATAAAGAATGGTCTAAGGATTGGTATGAAATTCATCAGACGACATTTAAACCAATTGGCAACTAGAATTTGTGAAATTGTTGACTTTAACGTAACTAGTAAAACCCCTGCAACATCAACTTCTTTAGCGCAAGCCTCGATTTAAGAAATTTTATGCAGAACAAGCTAATCAGTTGAGACAACTTTAAAAGAGACATAAACACCATATGCAGGTGATAATGAAATGTTACTACATAAATATGAGAAGTTATCGATGGAAAAGCTGTAATCACCCCATTTGTCATAAAGTTGAGTTTGTTAGTTGCGTTTATGCTTAATACTATTGCTTAGCAATAATATGTCTTTAATAAAATATGCAAGTACAAGGCAGACGTGGAAGAATCAATGATGCCTTTCATTTCTACTTCACTGGGATAAGATGCGTGCTCCATAATATCACCGAAGACTATTAGTATACAGATATTATCAATGAGGAACTTGGGCATCGTTTTAATATCAACTTCGGAGTACTTGTGCAGAAGAATCAGAGCGGTATTTTTTTTTTTTTTTTATTTCTAATGGCTGATCACTATAGATATGATATTTTGTTGAAGAAGCAAATATTTATAATGTCAAAAAGTCTACCCTTTAATTTATCCTGAGGTATGGTTGTGTAATGATTAAATGTGTTTATAAGTCATACGTTAATTTTGATGTTGCTGATTTGAGAAAAGCTTTGCGACTTCAAATTCATTAGAGGTTCTTTAGAGGTTTTTTTTTTTTTTTTAAAGAATCCACATTTGATTTATATCGCTTCTTGCATACGAGTATGCTGTTGTACAACAATTCTGAAGTTTCTCCTTAAAAGCAGTCAATATTTTTTAAGAATTCTATCTAGGGCTGATTGCAAATTAACAGCCGTTTTGTGATAGTGTGGAAATTCAACTCGGCATTTAACCAGCAACATCCGACAGTGAAAAGAGAACCACTGTGGAACGTCACCTTTGGCTTGCGAAGATGAATCGGACAATGAAATTGTATACCTATTGTATTGTATTGCATTTCTGGTGCAAAAAACAATTAGTACCGTATATTATTTATATTATGACCCCTTGTCGAGGCCTCTGCTGGTGGACTGTTAGTCCCGAGGGTCTCTATACAGCCCAGTTGCTACAGTATGTACTATGTTACTAGCTTGAAATACGGATGTGTATTTAATTGCCAATGTAAAATAAAATTTCATATCAAAATAAGGATTATCTCCCTCAGGCATAGCTCTGATCCTTCGAAGTTTTTGGCCCCAATTTTTTGGCACTACACTGATCACTTTTATAAAGTTTTACTTTCATGTTTCGGATTTCCAATATTTCGGTTTGAGCATCACTGAAGAGACATGATTTGTCGAAATGCGCATCTGGTGCATAAAAATTGGTACCGTATATTATTTATATTGTAAAAAAAAAACTAAATGTATATCCCGAGGTCCAAGGTCCGTGTTTGCCCAACTCTTGTTTTGCATTCTCTTTGCCTTTATATCTTAGAACTGACTTTTGTTCGATTGAATTCTGCTTAGCTTATCTAGGACTATTCTTAATTTCTTACCTGTAATGTTTTAAGACTGCCGGAAATAAAACCCTCTCCGTGAATTCATTATAATAAGCGTGTTCGGTATAACGGGGGTATATTCATGCTGCCAGTTTTTGTGTTTTTTTTTTGTTTTTTTTGTTTTTTTGTTTTTTTTTTTTTTTATAAATATTATTGTTTTTTTTATGACGGGAACAATTAACTATGTATATTCCATAGAGAATCTGCAAGAAAAATTATCAAATCACGATTTATATGAATGCAGTATACTGTACCACATGACATGACATTTACTGTCCTCTGGATATTTAGATAAAGTAGACGAGGTATGGACCCAAATTAATTTTAAATATCACATGTACGATGTATATGATTCTTTTCACGCCCCAAATAGGGTTCATCCCCTCCTTCCATAGCAAAGGATAAGGATGCAAAGGGCTGGTTATCCATTCACACGATGTGGAGGCAGGATACTATTCCCTCTAATCCGTCACTGGGTAGGGAGACTGGTAACTAGCGTCTGGGATAAATTCACACGATGTGCCGGTAGGATACTATTACTCCTTCCCCTTTCATATATATTACTACCAGGATTACCTATCATATAACAAGAGCCATTGGTTTCAAAGCAGCAAAACTAATATCCATGGGTTCTGTATTGAGCAACACTCTATATGTACAGGTATACATACGGTCGAGTTCGTCACAGCAGATTTCAAAATCTTTCATATTTTGAAAAAGCGTAACAAAAACTTACAATATTGATTTTAGCTGTTAAAGCACTAGTATAATGTACTGGAGGACAAGAAAGATAACTCGACCTTGTTTATACTATGATAAAGAATTATATTTTACATATTTCTACATGATATAAATTACTTACTTACTCTGAATTTTGAGGAACGTAAGCCCACAATCCGAAAAATGACGTAACATTTCATTTTAATGAGTAAAAATGATTCAATATTTCACTCTTCAATCAAATTTCTGAAATTGGATAAATAAGCATGCAAATATATAAAAACAGAAAAATGTCAAGAAAATATAAAGCCCTATAAATGAACTTACTCTATCGTTGTACTAACGGAGCGTGTGTCCTGGTGACACCTCTGAGCATTGATCGCTGGAAATTCGGCTGATCTGTCCAGTTTCGTGTCCCTATCATGCACACATTCTGACTATTGGAGCTCCCGATGTCTTGACGCACGGTCGAGCTCCTCTCTAAATTGGTCCCTCACAGGACCGTGGGTATAAAAGTACGACCTGGCTTCTGAAATTTACAAAATTAGGGAAGTTGGGGGAACTTCATTAGTGTTTATGACGCTCTAGTACGGCTCTACCATGTGGGTAGGTTGCCAGTCTTTTTTGTTTAATATTTTTTTTTCTACTTCATCAAACCAGTCCTGAAAAAAATAATATCAAATGTTATGATGTTATAAAGCATAACACTAACCCTAAGTATTAACCCTGTAAAGATAGGCAGTACATCGAACTAGGCCTAAATAGGCCTAGCATTTATCGTAAAATTTCAAGCGTTTTTGGTACCAAGAGCAGAAAGAATTTAAGCGTTTTTGTAACCAAGATCAGATGTTTTCTGTGGTTTTTGAAGGCAAGGCGTGGGCGTAAGTTATTGTTTACACCACATTTGTAGCAATATCTGGAGAGACTAATTTGGTATTATAGACCTACATTTTAACCCTATATATTTATAAACTGGACCATTATTCCTAATCGAAATAAAAACAAATATGAAAGTGAAAGTAGGCGATCGACTTAATTGTTTCCGTATTGGGGTATTTTGATGCTTCATAATTTTTCGCTAATTTGCATTTCTACAAGAAGGGACATACATATAACTATGACTCAGTTTAATATTTTCATGATACTATTAGGCCTAGGCCCTATATGAAATCTGTCGATGCATAAATGTGCAACAGACAGAGTAAAATATTCATCTATTCTAGGCAAGGGTGTATTCTCTTTAGAGAAGTGGACAGACATAGCCTACAGCCTACATTGGTGGATGTAGGCTATGCCTGTCCACTTCTCTACAGAGAATAGGCAAGGGTGACGATCCACGGTTTTTATCTTTTCTCGTCACCATTGTCTAGTGAAGATGTAAAGTACTGGGGTGAGAAAAAAAAGATCATAAACAATTTGAACTCAGATACAGTCAAAGTAAATGTATCACAGGGGCCTCTTTTTCGATCTGTTTTCTATAAGCTTATCACATATGATAAATACATATTATAAGAGGACCTTGTGTGTGCATATGAAAAAAAAAAAAAAAAAAATAGAGTGTCTGATTCATGATCACTTTCTACCTAATCTATTTTTATTAAATTTCCATGAAATGGGTCTTTCAAATGGGAGCAGGACGCTTCGCCCCATTGCCAACTTACCCCAAACATTTGCCAACTCGCCCCCAATATTTGAACCAATCTCAACTGGCAAATGTTGGGGGCGAGTTGGTCTTTCTGTTAAAAAAAACTTAGGCTGAGTTGGTAAATATAGGTGGGGGCAAGTTGGTTCAAATATTGGGGGCGAGTTGGCAAATGTTGAGTGCAAGTTGGCATGGGGTGAAGTGTCTGGCATTCTTTCAAGTTGGGGAAAAATTATCAACATAATAAAAATTTGCATGAAATTAGGAAAAAAGTTTCATATAAAAAAGTAGAGAAAAGACCCAAATCAGTGCATTAATGGATAATGAAGACTTTGCAAAAAAATTAAATTTGAAGACCTGTGAAGGAGGCTTATGATCGATAAGGCTCCAGGGTTTGATTTGTTTTTATCTGGGGGGGGGGGGGGGGGGG
>CAJDSM010000142.1:0-13790 GCA_903981925.1 Ostrea lurida
ATGTCCTCGGACCCGGACCGAGTCACAGTTATACCAGAAAACTCGATACAGTCGGACATATAACTTCCGATTATGGATCTTCTGTCCAAACAGTAACAACATTTTTTTTAAATAGTCGAATGGGTTTTCCCTAGCTCTAAAAAGCCAGACAGGCTCTGTTTTTTTTCTTTTAATATACATATACTTCCTTGTCAAATCATAGTTAAATACCAATCGCTTTTGCAAAACTCTAACGCACTCGACGGTAAAATATTTACGTTCACCTCCGAGGTGACGTAGATTTTACGTTGCGAAATGTACGATGGGCCAAACGTAAAAGTATACGAACGATATTTCGTGAAACGCTGGAAAATTCGCCTACGTATCCATCAACTCGCGCTCACTTACCGTATACGTAAGAATTACGACGCTTTTGTGACCAACGCTCGCCCGCAACAAGAATTGACTTAAAAGGAATGGAACGTCTAATTTATTGACCTATTTATACGATATAATGCTAATGGGTGCAGTTTACGCTTTATATATCCGTCGAAGCGGATTCTAATTTGCGTAACTGTACCAAGTAATAGATTAAATATCGTATAACATAGGTCAAAATTAGCTTCTCATTCCTTATAAATTTAATTTAAAAAATTGTATTTACATTTGTGTGATGAAGATAAACTTGCGAGATAATTAGAGGAGTTTTGGAAATGGAGGGGGAGCGAAGGGTTCTTGCCCGTAGCAACCACAGTCGCGACAACACATAACGTCAACCATGCCATTCGTGACGCTCATCCTCTAGACGCTCACAAAGAGCAAGTTAGAATTATCCAAATAATTGATGTGTGCTCAATCGTATTGTCAGCCAATCAAAATTGCTTGTAACAAGTTAAAAATTTAAATATATATGTATATATATAATCAATCACATGTAATATTATATAGATTCTTGGAAGGATATATTCCTGGGGAGGGGGGAGGGAGGGTATGGACTCACATGTCCTGTCGACAAATTTTATCTTCTCCTGAGTCGTCATATGGATTCAACAGCTCGGAAAATATTTACTTTGACTGGGAAAATAAATCCATATATTCTGCCATATACCGAATATGCCCTACTGAAGAGCGATCATTGTAGAAAAAGGGGAGGGTGAGACAAGAATCTTGAAAGAACATAATTAATTTTAAATATTTAAACATTTGCTAGACTTTTGAACAAGAACAATTGTATTTTTTTTTAAAAACTAAAGTGAAAAAGTTGTCAATTGTAGGCCTGTAACATAGTTGTGACATATATTAGCTGCAGAACTGGTCACTTATATCGATCAGAATGCAACATATTGGATTATCTGTTTGATTTGAACACTGCGAAGAATAATTAAACACTCAGCAAAAACGAATTTAAAACCAAAAAAACCCCCAAAAAAACAACAACAAAAAAAACCAAAAAAACTGAAAAACAAAAAAAAACCATAATTAAAAAAAAAAACAACCCTAAAAACAACCACCGAATAGATACTACACAGTGTAAGCCAACCAGCCGTCGCTTGAAGAAGAAAACCTGCATGAAACGTATAGCCTATAACTGCCTGTCAAACCTTGGAACTTTCTTAAAAGCAATAAAGTACGCGTTATCGTGGATGATGTAAGAAAAACGTATCGGTTTTGAAATGTAAAAGCTGAGGTCCGAGAAGGATAAGCTGGCTGATTCCTGCCATTTCACATATTGTCATCTTTTGGTTATTTAGTGGCGAAAAGACGACAAAATGAAAAGACAACACGATAATTAGCGACTTTTCGCCCAAAATAAAAAAAACAAACAAAAAAACAAACAAAACGACAAATCGAAAAGCTGAAATACAACAAAGACGACAGCGAAAACCCGCCAATTTGCGACCAATTTTGTCGCATGGCGTTTCATGGTCTTTCGAGACAAAAAGACAACATACACTGAAAAACCGACAAAAAGATAACAAGGAATCTGTGAGCTACTGCTATGAAGATACCACCGCTCTAAGGGCAATTGACTATTAAGTTGAGAAGCGAAAGGTCTGACTTCAGAGCAGTATATAAATAGATAGACGTGGAAAAGCACAGCAAAATAGGTACATCAGATAAATAAAGTGTATGATTCTATGAAGTAGGTAAATTCGTGTATATAAAAATAATGTCTATCTTCATTTATAGTGTGAAAACAGCTGAAAATATGTAGTCACAATTAATAAATTGTAGAAATACTGCACCTTGATAACATTGATTTTACCCACGGATAAACCCATTAAAGCTTATTCCCAATGAGGCCCTTAGAAATAAATATCTAAATGATGATCTGTACATGAGTATCAAAAATTTATAATACGTAATAAACAAACTATTAGTGTGAACTGTGAATATAAATAAGTAAAAATATTAAAGAAAGATTTTGGTTCAGATATTTAAAAACAGGATGGGCATAATAAATAGGGTATTAATTAAAAACCCTGTAACTTTGATCATTATACCATATTAATAAAAATATGTAGGTCTAGGTCCTTAAAATATTGATTATTTATTGTTTTACGTCCCACTCGAGAATATTTCATTCATATGGAGACGTCACTATAATAATTGCCGGTGGAGGGCTGCAAATGTAGACTTACAAGTGCTCAACACTCAGGGCCTTTGAGCAGGGAGGGATCCTTATCATGCCACACCTGCTGTTGCACGGGACCTCGGTTTTTCCGGTCATCCGAAGGACTGCCCCATTCAGTCGCCTCTTACGACACGCAATGGGGTCCTGAGGAGTATTCTAACTCGGATCCCCACGGGTGGTCCTTAAAATAAGTAAACGCGAAATGGGACCCTTAGATGAAGTAATAGTGGTTGTGCTATTCAATTGCTGAGGAATCGTGACGAAAATATTTGTTACAGACAGGGGTTTAACAGTATACCGACTCTCCTTCGGAGCAGGGGTATGATTGATTTCTGTGGAAATGAGGAGTTATAAATATCGTTTTCACAGAAATTAGGCAAGCACATAAACTCCACCCAAAGTAGCAGGAGTTAAATCTGTTCACTTTTCTATATCACAGATGATTTTTAATCATACTGTAGCGATCAGCTGGGTTCGATCGGGTGGCCAGATAGCTCAGTTGGTAGAGCAGGTAGCCAGACGTTTACGCGTCGCATGGACACTGTCGGCCCAACAGTTTGGACACTTCGCGCAAAGCACTTCGCAGTTAAGTTGAATGTTAGAAAATCGCTGAGCTGGTTTTCCTACAAGCGCTGTGCGATAACGTAGTGTGAGAAGACGAGGCGCTTGGTGAAGGAGTATTGAGGGATGATATGGCCATTAATATCCAACTGTATGGGCCGAAACGTCTTTTGGCCGAAGTGTCTGACATTCGTCGAGCACCTGACTGGAGATTCAGGGGACCCTGGTTCGAATCCCGGTCTGATATGTTGCATTATCTCCCTTCCAGTTACATTTCTCCCTTCCAGTTGACCACCCCTGGAATTGCAGGTGAAAGTCCTGCCACGGGCAATAAGAACCTGGGTTGTCGAGGGCGAAGACACTTTAAGGAGGGAGGAGTGTAGCGGTCAGTCGGGTTCGATCTCCGGTGGCCAGATAGCTCAGTTGGTAGAGCATCTGACTAGAGATTCAGGGGGCCTGGGTTCGAATCCTTGCATTTTCTCCCTTCCTATTACAACACCAACACAAAATGATTCACAAGTACTCTGAAGTTGATATTAACAAGTGCTGGAGTTCTGATTGGACAATATCTTTGTAGTTTTTGGCAAGCAGGTTCTCCAACAGTTGTTGGAATTGCAGATAGCACGGAATTGTGCTCCTTTATTAAGACTAGTTTTTTATAGTTCTTGGTGAGGCAGAATTAGCATGTCAAAAGGATTCTTACATGAAAGAGAAAGAATTCTGCGTAAGCGGTGGCCTTTAATTCGATATATTGGAACGGATGTTTTAATTATGCAATATAAATGATTGTCATTCATATGTGCGATGTCAATATAATCGCAACGAACTAGAATCAAGGACACCACAGAGTTCATCCATGTTCTTCGTACTTGGATTTTTAATTTGAAGCATGTGACATGTAACGCGAAACTAACTATCAACTTGTATGACAAGCGGGACAATTTCAGTCTCCATGTCAGAGCGTTCCCATTATTTTATGTAGCAATAGTTGCTATCAACTCCGAGCGACCCTCACCGCACCCATACTGCGATAAGTGTGATATGTTCTATCGTTATATTTCGATACGCACAGGAGGCATTTTTAGTTATATCTTTGCCGGTAATGAACTGGCCTAGGTCCTTTTAATCGTTGAGATGGAGGGATATGATAACGGCGCTGCAAGCTTGAGTACAGACAAGTTGTTGTGTGGCAGGGGTTTCAACAGATCACGTTTCAAGGCAGAGTTCGTAAATATATGGTCGTTATAAATTTAATTTACCATATGAACGCTAGCATTTGAGTCAAATGCGTGTCTGATGTGTGTGTAAATTTAGGCATTGTTAAGGCGTTTTTTCACACACTGATTTGACTACGGATTGATTGTCCGTGTTAACTGATCAAGACTATGGGGCTCAACGGCGGGTGTGACCGTCAACAGGGGTGCTTACTCTCCTGGACCGTTGATCCCATCTCTAGTGTGTCAGGGGTTGTGATTGCCCAACTCTTGTTTTTGTATTCTATTTAGGAGATTACGGATGTGAATCACGTGTTCGGTTATCTTTGCTTTACATTCGGGTCAATGCCCTGCTGTCAATCAGTGGCTTGAGTATTTTTAAGTGGTGTAGTAGTAATGTAAATTGTAAAAGCTACAAAAGAGAAAATGATTGAAGAGAGTCGTGGAGTAATAGCCGGGGAGTAAAGAGTTCAACGATACTTTTCTAGGTCAAGAGAATCAATTTGTTTACACCTGTCGGGTGTTGATAAATGTCCCGCAGCCATGAATCAAGAAATAGTATTTAGCAGGCGTGTGTGCAGTAATCTTTGAAGAAACATTCCTGGAGTTCTTTAAAGTTGGCTTCCAGTTACGCGGATCGATCAAGCCAAGAAGTAGGATGACAAAGATTAATGGCGATGAGAGAATTTGGATGTAAGGTTATCTATTTTTACGATTTGTACATCTAGGTTGAACCGATATTAATGATAGACTATCATCCCTAGCTCTTCACATTAAGAATGATGCAGTCTGTAGTATGTAGGTAGTAGGACATTGTAATGAATGTGTTTGGTGTGATGGGAACATCAGTAGCGATTCAACTGTTTCACATACAGAACTTAAACGCGAAATTAATTCAACACCTGAAAGATACAGTGTCTACATGTGGTGACTCGAGATTTGGCCCGTGCCACTTCCTCCAACCTTTAATTACTTTTACATGCGTCAAATCTTTTACTGTTAATAACATGTGGAAGTCGAAAATTTACTATATTGCAAGCAATGCAATAAGTGTGGCGAGGAATATATTGGACACACGGGGACACAATTATCGGCCAGAATACGAGTCCACCGTATACAAATTATACAACAAACACGCATAATAAGTATTTGCGATGCCAATGTAGGCGACACAAAAGACAGGACAGTATCATCTTTATGCTGTAATATAGACTAGATGACTGTACGTATACCCTGTGATCAACAGATCATGGAATTCCTGTACCACGTTCGAGACATCGCAATGGTGAAACCCTCTATTTCGGTGATGAAATAGAAAGATTCTATGGTGGGTTGGTGTGTGCGTGTGGGTTTTTTTTTCAGTCTCGCTTTTTTTTTCACCTGTGTCAAAATCAATTTACGCGAGAACTCTTTGAAAATTGCAGACAATTATGTGAAGAAGAGGGTTTCTAGGAAGTGAGATTTTTGATCAGCGCAAACGTTAGGAGAGAGTCTGTGTTTAGAACTCTGTTTTCGTATCATTGATATCGAAAATAGAAACCATAACAACGCTTGCACCAAAATAAACCTCAAAACTCACCAAACCCGTGAATATAAGACAGACAATAAACCGAGATACTGTGCTAAAGAGTATTCGCTTCTATGGCATCAAGTCGCATCGCGTATGTAGTGGGTTTCTCATCAGAATCCAATGGTCGCCGCACCTAAATCCACCAGAGGCATGTTCATTCTTAGGGCACAAATACACCATATAACGACCTCTATGCACAGGAGTTTTCTAGCACGTGTAGGCCTATATCATTAGCCTTGACATTCAGTAGACGGACGTATTATGGTACAGTGATGTCTATACGTCCGTCTGTTCGGGGTTTGTCGGGACTCTGTCACATATCAAACTGAAACTAGTTGTGTAGCTTATTTTTGGGTACCTCTAATTCATGGTGCAATTTTGATTCATTTCCACCTCTCTTAGCCACTTTATTTGAAATTCAATGCTATATGGAGAGTACATGATTTGCTCGTCGAATTCCTCCCACAATTTATTAGAATGTCGCTTTTTCATTGGTTTACTTGTGCCATGTGACTGCCGTCCAAAGGCTATGCTTGATTGGGAAGACTCGGGTAACACTAGAGTTATGCCTGTGCATGCGCAGAAGCTAGACTCCTAATGACAAATAGGCCTATAAGTGTTGTTTTGGATAATGGCGGTTAATATGAAAATCATATCAAGGATTTTTTTAAAATAAATGTTATATTTTATTTTTACTTCTTTTTAAATACCGATTCAGTATTTTTAAAATACCTATTACACGAATATACATGTAATGCAGTATCAATATAGCGTAAATAGCATCAAACTTAATCAAATGTACATCGTAATTCACCCCCCCCCCCAAAAAAAAAACACCACAACGCCGTCCATGAGATTAACCAACCCAACATTTAGCCGTAGACAGTCAGTAACAAACCTAATAAGAATTAAAATTTGTTTTTTATTAAAAACAAATGTCTCCCCTCCTCTCCAAATTGAAAGTGCTCCAAATTACTACCCCCTCCCCTTGATGTACTGCATGAATGGTACGGAGGAGAAAGCACAAGCAGGAACATGGTAACTTTGAGCTTTGTCAAAATTTAATGGAGAAAATATCCAAAACCGATGTGACCCTTCCACATGAAAATACTACAAAACACTCCTCTCTGGTCCATTGTACATTGTAGGAAATTATTATATCCTTAGTTCGAACAATATGAACATCATGAAATGATAATAAAGTATTGAACAAAATTTCAAAGCTATCCAGTATACCATATAGGAGGAGAAGTGTTCACAAGCTATAATACATCCACACACCTCTTAGATCCGCTATAACATTTAGGATAACAATTGGATCCTCCTGTCCTGATAATAAGCACAACTGTACATGCATTCATGTATTGTACAATTCAAGTTTCAAGTCTATCTGATAATCCATATAGGATTAGTGTTCGCAAGTTATTTTACATCCACACCCCTCTTAGATCTACCCTAACTTGTAGAAAATAATTGGATACTCCTGTCCAGACAATATGCACGTCTATAAAGAGCTGTGAAACATTGTACAAACTTTCAATCTACTAAATAAGCTGTATAGAAGAAGTGTTCAGAAGTTATATTACACCCTCCACCCCTGTTGGATCCACCATAACTTGAAGGGAACCCTGTCCTGACAATATGCACATCTATAAATGGCAATGAAGCATTTACAGAGTTTCAAGTCTATCTGATAAACCATATAGAAGGAGAAGTGTTCACAAGCTATTTTTACACCCTCCAACCCTTTTGGATCCACCATAACTTGAAGGAAATAATTGGATCCTCCTGTCCTGACAATATGTACATCATATCTATGGCAATGAAGCATTGTACAAAGTTTCAAGGATATTCAATAGGCTTTGTAGAAGGAAAAGTGTTCACAAGCTATTTTACACCTCCACCCCTGTTGGATCCCACCATAGCATGAAGGAAAATAATTGGATCTACTGTCCTGACAATATGCAGATCTAAAAATGCCAGTGAAGCATTGTACAAAGTTTCATGGCATTCTGATAAGCGGTATAGGAGGAGGAACGTTCACTAGATTTTGTGACAGACAGAAAGTATAAAAACAAGAGGCCCATGGGCCACATCGCTCACCTGAGTGACGTTGGTCCTGTCTCAACAGTGGTGATTTTAAAAAGAATTTTCATCAATCTTTATTCCTGTGAAAATTTTCACCCCATATTGTTGCCAAAAGGATCACAATATAATTGAAAATGAATTCATATAACACAGGCATACCCGAACACCTAATTATGACCAACACCACCTTGCTGTTCTGGTAAAGCCAAAGGTCACACGATCATATATCATGTTATAAAATGAAAAATCTCGCCATAAGAAATCTATATACATATAATGAAAAATATATCTTAAATAGTTCAAGAAATATTGACTGCGTCACACTATTTATGCAATGTCGTGATTATCTCGCCTTTGATGGGGGACTGGTCCTTCTTTTGAATCCCCATCACTCAAGGATGATTTGTTACAAGTTTCCTTAAAATTGACCCAGTGGTTCTGGAGAAGAACATTCTATGCAAAACTGTGATTCCCTATTGTGGCCCCACCCTACCCCCCGGGGGGAAGCATTTAGGTAAATATTGTATCTTCTGGTCCAATAATTCTTATCCCCGGGGGTCATGAATTGAACAAACTTGAATCTCTACTATATCAGGAAGCTTTCATATAAATTTCAGCTTTTCTGGCCCAGTGGTTCTTGAGAAGATTTTTAAATATTGTTGTTGTCGTTTGCCGTTACACTTGAATGCCAGTTTCCTCCTGCCGGATTTATAAATGACACCACCCTATTTTTTTTTATTTTTTTTTACATTTTCGTGATTATCTCCCCTTTCATGGGGCCTGGTCCTTCATTTGAACAAACTTGAATCCCCTTTACCCAAAGATGATTTACACCAAGTTTGGTTGAATTTGGCCCAGCGGTTCTGGAGAAGAAGTCGAAAATGTGAAAATTTAACAGACAGGCAGACGACGGACAAAAGAAGATCAGAAAATCTCATTTGAGCCTTCGGCTCAGGTGAGCTAACAATATGTCTCCCCTGGAAGAGGGGATGCATAAATATTGGCGTTTGAAAAAAAAATACAGGTTATTGACTTTGGACAACTTTGGGGAAGTAGTTTGTACATTTACCTTTTGTCACAGTTCATCCGATGCAAAAGAATGTACGGAACATTTTTATGTCGGCTAGCTACATCAAGTAAAGTTGGCACTTTTGTTATGTTATGTTTATGATGTATGATTCCATGTCATAGAAATCAAACGTTTTAAGAAAACAGAAAACAATTTACATAATCTTGTTTCAGGAACTTGTTAAAGTAATGATAAAATCGCTGTGCTATCCAATAGATGGTGTATCTATTTAAACCTATTTTGTTGCTCCTCTGTTATGTCTAAATATCACGTAATCAACGCACATATCCATCACTAGTGAATCCTTATATTTGAAAAAAAAAATTAATTCAACATACCGGTTGCAAAAGCTCAGTGGTAGAGCGTTCACTTCGTGGTCATGAGGTCGTGAGTTGAAGACCATGCAGCTCGTGGTACCATACCTAAGACGTAAAGTCCCAGCCCGTTGACGTCATGACTGAGATTTACTGGCTGTTTCGTTATATGGAGATAAACTACGACACTGAAGCTGCAAAGGATTATCACCGAGAAAGACCTTGTAAAGGCAAAGATAACGAACAGTGATCAATCTCATAAGTCCCAAATAGAATACAAAAACAAGAGTAGGGCAAACACGGACCCCTGGATACACCAGAGGTGTAAATATACGATACCAATTTTGATGCACCAGATGCACATTTGGACAAATTATGTCTCTTCAGTGATGTTGGAAATCCAAAACATGTAAATAAAAAAAATGTGTATAGTTGAAAATGGAGTGCAAATAACTGGTGCCAAATACGTTGAAGGATCAGAACTACGCCCGAGGGAGATAATCCTTAATTTTGAAATAAATTTCTAATTCTACCACTGCAATTAAATACATATAATCCGTATTTTCAAACTAGTAACAAAGTACATAGCTACTGGGCTGTAGAGACCCTCGGGGACTAGCAGTCCACTAGCAGAGGCCTCGAACCAGGGGTCATAATGTTAAATCATATACGATACCAATTTTGATGCACCAGATGCGCATTTCGACAAATTATGTCTCTTCAGTGATGCTCATACCGAAATGTTGAAAATGATTTAAAAAAAAAAAAAAAGAACGCTGCCGAAAATTGGAAGCAGCGGTATCATGGAGATCCTATACAACTGATGGGAAAGCCTCCCACAGTCACAATACTTCAAAAACTAGATCAGTAGGTAAATTCGTGTACATGCAATTTCTAATATTTGATTTGCTAATGTAGTAATGGCCCATATTTCGCATGGATGGTAAAACATGAGTAGAATCCCAGCTGTTTTTCATGAGCATAAATTTTTATATTACTAAAATGTGAGAATTCATCAATGAATTACATTCCGTAACACCCATAAAATGCGGACTGTGTAAACTCGAGAAAAATATTTAAGTTCAAGTCGGCATGTATTCATCACATTGCTTCTCTCTTCAATAATGATTTGCTTACATAGAGAACTTTATATGTGCGAAAATTGAATCATTACTCGAACTTTATTCTGGAAGAATTCTTAACATTGATTTTGATTTTAAATTTCTTAATCTTATTCCAGTACCGTAGTTGATACATGTACATAATTAATCCATAACAATTTTGAAATGAAGTGTTAATGTTACTAAGTATACACATGCATGCCATTGACTGGGGAAAGAAAACCATGAAGTGTTTTCAATTGTCTCCAAACTCCCCCGCACTTGTTGTAATCGGTGTCTGTAGTGAAAGCTTTGGTCCGAGACGAAACAACGATGAAAAGAATTTATTAACTTCTGTGTGAAAGAGCTGCAATTTCACATTGATAAAAAGCGTCTTAATGTCATGGATCATGCTATCGACGCCTCCAGACCGAGACTAAAATGAAAAACTGTCTTTACTTTACAAAGACCGACATTATGGATATCTATTACTATTTAGATTGCCAAATTCTCTGTTTGTTTTAAAATAATCGTATCTTGTGAGAGATTATATACTGAGTCCCATATGTTCTTTTGATGTTTACAGATTTTCTTCTCGAAGCCCAATACCAGGCTTAGATATCTAAACAAAAAAATAAAAAATAAATAGATGTTTTCTTTTATTTTGAGCAGTCAGTAAAATTCTTCTCTTAACTCCAAGTTTGAAGTCTTTTTCTCAAAAAAATTCTGGACAGGTATTAACATTCCCTGAATTTAGTAAACACTGCAATCAATCCAGAACATGGTCCTGTGTCAGCAGTTCTCAATTGTTCGAAATTTATTTTGTTCATGGTAAAAAAGTAGTAGAACCTTTTCTTCTAATACCTAAAATTCTCGAGCGGAACGTAAAACATAATCAATCAATCTTCTAATACCTGCATTTCTTGCGCTGCAATTGTCCCATATTCTCAAGACGAGTCATCATGACAAAATAATATTTAGGTTAGGTTCAATTCCGAGCGAATGAAAAGGAAATTTACTTTTAACCCATATTGCTGAATGAAAAATGTTCCAAAGAGTTATATGATATGATAAATAGCAACAATCTCATTCCAAAAGCTATCCAAAATTGGAACACAGAATTATCTGTTCATCTGGAAATGGTTTTGCTAAAGAGTTTGCTTTTAAACAACCACTGATACCCAAGTCCAATGGCTACAATATCGAATTCTTAATAGGTTTCTGCCAACAAAATCTTATCTTAAGAAAATAAATATCATTTCAGATAACTGTTGTTCATTATGTAAGGAAGTCGAAACAATCCAACATATGTTATTAAATTGTTCTGATATTATAACACTTTGGAAAAATCTAAGCATGCATATTTACAGAAAGACATCACAAAGAATTGGTTTTAATATTACAAATGTTATTTTGGTTGAAAGACCTCTCAGTTTGTGTAACAAAGTTATCAATTTTATAATTCTGTATACCAAACAATACATTTTTAATTGTTCAAATTTTTTCTGCAATGATAGTTTCCTTTATTCAAAAATGTCAATATACATGTACACATTTACATATGGTGATGAACAAGTGTGCAAAATTCAGCTATGTACAATGTGTAGGTTTTGAGTTTTAGTGTTCATAAAAATTGTTGACGGACAAAGCTAAAAACTATACGGGCCGCATCTATCGATGCGGGCCCTAAATTGCAAATTTTATATAAATTTAGCTTAAAACGGGTTGGGTACGCCCGGGAACGACTACAAGCTCGTGGTTGTAGCGACATATGGATTGAAAGTGCAGGTAGGTTTGCTTTCTTTGACCTTCAAGGTGTGTAACCAAAGATAAACATGGCTTGACAGTGAGTTTTTACTCATTTGAGAGATTTTTGTTGTAGGATTTCAAGGAGGACTCTCAGCGGTGTTTTGACATATAATTATAAACCCCCCCCCCCCGCAAAATATAGGAATCACTCTCCAGGCCATATCCTCTTTGTTAAAGCTATAGTGACTCAAGTGAGCATAAAATTACGTGGGTGGCGGGGGTATCCTTTGTGAGGTTTACTCAAAGTATTTCTAGTTTGACTAGCCTCGAATCCCCGGTCTCGGGCTCCAATCCAGCTGCGCTCGTGGCTGCGATGACTGTCGCCCGCAAACAGTAGTAAAACGTTGGCACATTTAGAAAATTTAGATAAATCAACCATGAATCCACCAGAGACTCTTCACTTCCAATATTAAAGGCACGGTATGGATGTAAATATATGTGTACTGTATGAATTGCAGGTAGTTTCTACATGTTACCCATCATCAAAGATACTAGTATATACATGTGTGGACTACTCCATCTTGATTGTCTACAAAAGAATTTGGTCCTCTTTCTAAGTAACGTTTGTAGCATTACTTGTCGCAAGGGGATGCCCCGCTTAGCGATGCTCTTGTTCAAATTTAGATAAGAATAATTATACGCCCGTCAAAGGAATTGCTCGTATAGTATGGCGTCGTCCGTATTTTTCTGGGTATTGTAGGTGAAGTGATTTTTTCCCCCGAATAAACACTAAGAAACTCTAAGACAAGTCCTTCCTTGTATAAAAACGAGTATATTAAACAAAAGCACCCAAAATTACATCACATTCCCAGAGACAGAAAACACGTCCGTTCTGTAACAGAGCACGAGGTATAAGACAGATTCAGGGTTGCTTACTTCCGGCAAAAGGGTGTGGTACCCGGGCAATCCGCCCCCAAACCCACATTTTTAACAGACCCAATTTCACTACATAGGCAAGATACAAGCCAAACCGTAAGCCCGAGGTTCTTACAACTTGGTACATTTGATCACCATGTTGAGAGGAAGATGCCTTTTGTTCTTCAAGATAAAAGTCATTGTTGCAATTAATAGAAAAGCTTAGCAGACAGAATGCAGACCGAACTACTGGGGTTAGGACCGTCAAATTCGGTACACATACTCCTTCTTCAAGGTCAATGGTCGTAGTATCACTTGGTAGGAAAATTTCGTAGGCAGGATACAGACCAAACCATTGGGGCTAGGTCCATCAAAATACACCTTATATCAAGTGGAGGATGCCAATCATTTCTCAAGGTCAAAGGCCAAGGTCGTAGTAGCAGGAAACAGACCGAAACGTTAAGAGCCCTTATGCCCAGTGGAGGTTTATTGATTGATTATTATCTGTCGATTGCTCCCTATGAGAGCATTTACAAAAACCTCTCCATTTCGAGGGATCTTAATATTTGACATTTCTTTATTTTCCTTCATTATGT
>CAJDSM010000142.1:13812-38693 GCA_903981925.1 Ostrea lurida
CCCCCCCCCCCCCCCCCCGGGTTCGTATATACTAATATACATCAATTATAGTTGCAAGGTATAAAGTAACATTTAAAGAAGCCACGCCATCGGACTATCGCAATTGACCTAAAGTTGTTGTTAAAAAGTGTCATTAAATTTCTCTATGACATACACTCCCAATATTAGGTACAAATTCTATGACGACGTTTTATGTGATGTAAGAAACAAACACTGAGGTGCCGTGAGTAGTACGGCCTCAGTGACAGTATTAAGTTATTTCTTAAATTTTTTTTCAATTAAGAGTGTGGCGCACCGAGACCCAATCTACTGAATCTGGTCCAAAATTTAATTACAATTACAAATTCATTCATTCCAAATGGTTGTATACATGTACTTTAAAAGCAAAATGATGAAATTGTTAAAGTCAGTACCACGGCATGTTTACATCATTGTGCATAACTTTTATCAATTAAACTCAAACCGAGCAATTTTTAACAAAAGTTTTTAATATTTATATAGATGAAACCGTCAGATCATATTGTTTCCTAAACAAACCAGATTTTGCTAAAGCTTAATTTTTGTTTTGATGAGCTAAACCAGTCATGATGATCGATGTTTACAGTTCGGCCATTTTCTTGGATTATAAAAACTAATTCGGTTAAGCTTTTGGTAGGTTTATCTAGCCAAACACATGTAAACGTAGCAATCTATTTTTGATTTTAACATTATACTTATGTATAATATAAATCAATCCATTGAAACTTTATGGACAAAAGTTTGAAAACCTTAATAGATATACCAAGTACAAAAACATGGTCAATGTGTTCTGCCAGCTTCAATACAAGTTATGCAATTCAAAATCCTAATTCATCAATCTTGGTGCATGATCTTTCACATCACCGACGGATACGTAATACGTTTGTCTGCTTGTTGTTTTATGTCCCATTTCGTGTCGAAACATCACTAAGTGTGGACGAAGTGCCACAAAGTTTTACTTATACCTGCTACTCTGAGCCGTAGTGTGAGGGTTCTTTCTCGTGCCAACGCCTACCCTGATAAGGACCCCCGTTACAAAGGCATAGGCGGGTTGAACGTTCGCCCCTTTTGTGACCAAAATCATTCTTATGTTTAGAATTATAGCTAAATAAACCTTCAATGGTAACTTTTAAAAGCCCTGAAACACGGGAGCTTCACCCCTGGGCACCATCTTGGGCTTCATCCCAGACATCTAACCTATTGAATTGTCTCTTATCGCTGATTTATAGCGGTTTCCCTATACTGGAGATCGCCCCCCCCCCCTTCTTTTTTTTTGGACAAATCCTGTATGGCCCGTGTGACTTTTACTTCTAATGATGCCGAGCGCTTAACAAGAAGGAGCAATAATTACCAACAGCTTGGGTTTGACATGAAATTGGGATCGACATTCGAATCTGAACTTGTACGTTTGATTAGACAACACGTGTTACTCATGTTACGAGTATTGTTAACCAAACACCGTTATTCCACACTAGTGTTGAACTCGAGTCAACACGAGTATGCGGAGCACAAGGAAAAATTGGTAGCCATGTTGTAAATAACCCTCCACGTTTATTTGCTAGTGTTGTATTTATCTATTGCACATGCGCGTATCAAACCGCTGTATCACTAGAGTCGTCTTAATCAAAATCTTACACATGTAAAGGAACATGAAGTATTGAAAATTATGAATATTGAGACATAAATTTTTATATCAGAAGTAAATATAGCTATATATACAAGGTCTAAACAATATTATTCTTAAGTGACTTCACATCTGTTTTTGACACCAGAAGCAAGCTAATGCATCGACATGTGTGATGCGTAAATGGAATAAAATCAGTAAATCGCTAGAAAAATAAAGCACCTTTTATTTATGGAACAAAATATTAAATAAGAACATATTCACAAAGCACATATTCACAAAACTTTCATCCAAACACAAATATATCTCACAAATACTAGTAGTTTGTCAGCAATCGCATCCAACAGCAGGTCATTCTTGAAAATTAGGATATACAAAAAATTGTATGTATTTATTAGAAGAAGCATTCATATATATATATTCATTGGTGTTTTATATTAAAGCTGCCACATAACAATAAACAAATATATAAAAGTGATTGTCTCAACAATATAATTTAATTATCTAAGCATATATAATAGTACTAAATAAGCGACAGTCAGCCAATACCTAGTTCTTACTTGAATTATCCAATATGCCAATAAAAACTCTTGGTTATCTAAGTCTAATAAAAATGAAACATTTTGTCCAAATTATTCATCAATTCAGAGGATGCTTACTCCTCCATGGCACCTGGTCCTGCCTTCGCTTTTGTCGGAGGTCCGTGTTGTCCTACACTCGACTTTGTATATATTGGGACTTTGATTACGTTTAACACATTGTTTACTTCGCGCGATTTATATTTTCAAGAAGGCATATTCTGAGCAAATTGGTAGTAAAAGTCAATGGAGCAAAATATCATGTTTTTTTTTTATTCATTTCTATGAGAAGAATATCAAGAACGTTATCAGTTTATTTCGCCTCTATGGTCGCTCCATGCGTTACAAATGAATCCATTATTCTTTGATTGTGTTAAAAACAGAAATTTTCAAAGACTTTCAAAACTCATTTACTACATATTTGTAATAGCTTTTGTAATACAAACTGGAAGGTCAACAAATGTATGGCTGGAAACACTACTGTCTATACTTAATGTATTCTATATAAACTTTAAAAAAATTGGAATGTAAGAAAAAAACTGGGAACAACTTGTTATTTACACAAGATGGAATTCACAACCGATACAACTAAAATACAGAAAACACAACATGAAAACAATGAAAAATATGCACAATTTTACAATCAATCAATTACATGTAGATGTGGGACATGTGACCCATACTAGTTATATTTCACTGGAGAGGGGAGAGTAAACTTCAGACGTGTAACTAAATGGTCTGATATAATACTAAAATATAAAAACATTTATGGCAAAAGTAAGGTGGACTTCAATAAAATGGTACTAGAATCTACATTTGTACAGTAGGATTTATGTTACTATTCAAAAATCGCGCACATTTCGAAGATTTGGCAATCTGAAAGACGTTATAACATATATTCATCCCATTGTTAAACACATATATTAAACACATGTAACGTAATAACAATTTTTATGACATGTTTGGTTTTTCAACTTTGATATCGTAGACTTGATGCACAAATCATAAGTAAGCTTATCACAAATGTCTCATGATTGAAATCTGAAAAAAAGGGGAAAAACATGTTTACTACGAAGTGTCATATTGTATTCTTAGTGGTTAGTTTTCCATGTTGGATTTGAAAATTAAGCTTGATTATTAACTTTCAAAAACTTACGTAAATTCCTGGAAGAATTAGATTCTTTATGTTGTTGATTAGTTTGTCTTGAAGTTTGGAATGTGACAGAAGACACATTGGATCTATAGTTCTGACTTGGTGGGCTGGAGTAAGCTATACTACCGACAGTCGTAGATTGGTAAAGATGCTTACAAGATTTGTAACGCTGAATTTCAGAATATTCCTCGTCGCTGAAATGACAGTCGTGAGGACTATGGAAGTAGGGACTTTTGACTTCTATAATCTTATCTAGGCACACGGGAGCAATATTTCCAACACATAGCAGAAAGTCAACCAGGCTTCTGTCAATAGACAAGATAGGATTTATGTTGGACATAATAATGTAATGTACTGTAAAGGGGGGAATTCGCGTGGGTTTTATTTTTGCTATATTCGCGATGATATCAACTATCGCGAAAATAAAATCATCGCGAAGTACTATTCAATGTATTTGGGTATATAATTCTAGCTTAGAATATTTACTATCCGCGAAATTTAAACCATCGCGAAATTCTAAAAGATAAAAATCGCGAAATTTTAGCCCCACGAAATTAAAGCCCTTTACAGTAACTGAGAAAAACTGTTTTTAAAATATAAACATACAATGACTGACAAATTCTGCAATGGGAAAAGAAGCATAGGTAATCAAAGATTACAGAGCTATATTGTTGTAGAACATTGATTAGTTGACAGAAATACACAGTTACCTGAAATGAAAGTTAAAGGAATTAACTAAAAGTGGAAACTAGCATTATGATAATCAAGATCACGCTCTGCATCCAAAGTAAAGTTTGTAATATACATGCATATTCACAGAATTACAGGTTTAACTGAGGATAAGTAAGTATTTTTGCTCTTAAAGGATCAACTAGCCTATTAAAAAAACTCAAATCAGGATAATGAAAAGACGGGTCTGCATCCGAAGCTAATTATAAATTACATATACCCGGTACAAAGTTATACCCCGATATAAGTTTGTATGATTATAGACAGTACATTACTAGGATGTATGGATGAACAATACAAAAACATTTTAAAAAATTTCCAAACAACTGAAATCCTTCCCGCATCCGAAACCTACATCTCAGATTCAGCATCGTCTAAGTCTGTATCGCCCAATAGACCATCCATGAGAGTTTGGTGAAGATTGAACAAGTAATTATTTAGATATGGCCATTAGCAAACTTGCTCCAAAAACTTTAACCAGCTCTAATAGCTTTTATCTCTTCCAGCATCCGAAACCTACTGTTGAGTATCAGCAACCAAGTTTGTGTAGTCCTTCAGAATCACCAAATACACCCTCCATGCAAGTTTAGTGAAGATTAGACCAGTCAGAATTTAGATATAACCACAATAGTATACTTGCTCCGAAAAGCAGCACTAACATCCTTATCTTCCTCCAGCATCAGAAGATTCAGTATTTTTAAAAGTCTATGTATTCCATAATTACCCCCAGAAGCATCATCTATGCAATTTCGGGTTATAGGCATCAATGCATACTTGCTCCAAAAGCTTTAACCAAGATGGGACGACAACGCCGACGGTATAGCATAAGCACCCCCCCCCCCCACCCCCCGACTTCGTCTCGGTGAGTTAAAAATGAATGGAAAACAATTGCAAAATTATCAAAAGTGATTTTCAATTTTGACGATGCAGAATAACTCTTATTTTTGACGTCATGACAAGTACATTTACCGGTTTACAATCGTATCAATATGTCGAAGCTCTTTTAGACACAAGGTTTAGCCCCATTTCAGTTTGATTCTGTTCTTTGTGCGATGAAATCTGAAATTGATGACGATTTGACGCGTCTCCCAGATATAGTTTATCATTCTTTGGACAAGTATTGAAGTACTACTAAATTTGATACCTACTGGTATGAAAACAAGATGTGTTTGTGAAACACTGATGCCCCCGGATTCCACATGCCAGTAAAAGGGGCTTGCCAAAAGGATTATGCATGTAAAATATGAAAAATCTATCACTTACCATTCAAAAGTTATGGCCAATGTTTAAGTTTTTGAAAAAGAGGCAGTCGGTTCGAAAGGGTTGTCATAGAATACACATGTGAAAAATTGAAAGTCCCAATCACTTAGGCCAATGTTAAAGTTTTGAAAAGTAGGTCAAACTTCAAGGTCAAGGTCTTGGAGGTCAAAAAATTTTGGTACCAGTAAAAAGGGCTTGTCATGTGTAATATGAAAGTCCCATCACTTGCCATTCAAAAGTTATGGCCAATGTTAAAGTTTTTGCGGACAAACAGACAGACCAAAAACTATATGCCCCCTAATCGAAGATTCCGGGGTCATAAAAATATACAATGCAGTAGAAAATATATTTTATATTGATCTTGATATATCTTACTAAGAATTTGCAACACTAGAGAGTTTATTTTGACATGCATTCAATATATTCCTAACCGGAATAGATGGATCAACGTCACAAGTTGCACGTTTTTAAAATATATATACTATTAAATTAAAAGACTGAAATTTTCTAGACGTATTACCTCTGAGCCGATAATCGTCAGGAATAATAATAGAATAGATACTTGGTGAATGCAATATACTGTGAAATTTCATATATCGGTAGCAATTTTTTTTAAAAATTAACATGGGCTAATTAATAAATCTTAAATATCCTTGATCCAACTTGCGCGTTCCGTTCCATTTCTAAGCATGCGCGAAGTCGCACAAACAACATTCGGCTCTGTAATAATGGTACATGTATATCATTTAATTTTATTTCACGTGATCACCTAGCGCCGATTTTCATTGGCTAAAACACCTTTTAAGAATTGAGGTGATTTTTCGATCACGTACCTGAACAACAAGTAAAGTCTAATGAACATTATGTGGTTGTTGTAATATAAATTAAATGATAAGAAATAAATCTTATATTTTTTCGGGTGATATGCAGGTTATCACCGAGATTTTAGACAGTAAAACTTTTCATCAATGCGCTTCGCGCATTGATGAGTTTTACCGTCTAAAATTCGGTGATACCTGCATCACCCGAAAAAATATAAGATTCATTTCTTATATCAGTGAAGCCTGATATCAGCCTAATCAACATTGAAAGTAGATGCAGACTTGAAATGTGGTTACTTATATTTTGTCTCTCCAGTGTCATTTTCCTCGACATGCTGTTTAAAACATTTTTCTGATGCCGATCAATTTAAAAAAAAAAATTCGACGAGCTTTGAAATTTCACAGCCGGTCAGTTGAGAAGTGAAGCCGGCTATAACCACCTATGGAAAACCCTGATATGGTTACCTATGAGTTGCATCCTCATATAAATTTCCACCCTGAAACTGTTGTAATTTTGTGTTTCACCCTCCTCAAATGTAGGATGAAAAGTACCCCCCCCCCTTTATATATGTATGTATATATATACCTTATGTTGAGATGATATCGGACCCTCACAGGCTGAAATGTTGTGACCAAAAATTACCTCCCGAATATAAATATGATCACAGAATGCTACAATATTGCATTGATTGGGAAAGGTATGCACGGTGTCATGTCCAAACTGCACATTTTTGAAAGATAAAATGGGGCATGAACATTGTTAACACAAAGCGCATTGCTTTATTTCTTGGCATTTTCAATTACATCAAGCATCTGCCGTTCCACAATTTCGATTTATTTATTGCAGACAAAAAAACTAATAGAGTTGTATAATATACATATTGTTCACCTTACAATGAACACACAAGACTTATCAATATAACTTTGTATATTCATTATTGAAATCAGCTGGGATTCTCCACTGGTGAACACTTATAACTGGTAAATAAAGAAGCCACAGTTAAAACGGTATTTGTTTCATCAAAATATTTTAGGAATGACACGCAATTAGGCAAACCTAGTTTACAATAGGAAAAGATAAGGAAATCATTTAATTTTATTTCACGTGACCACCTGGCGCCGATTTTCATTGGTTAAAACACCTTTTAAGAATTGAGGTGATTTTTGATCACGTACCTGAACAACAAGTAAAGTCTAATGGACATTGATTTGTTGTTGTAATATAAAATTAAATGATAAGAAATAAATCTTATATTTTTTCGGGTGATATGCAGGTTATCACCGAGATTTTAGACAGTAAAACTTTTCATCAATGCGCGAAGCGCATTGATGAGTTTTACCGTCTAAAATTCGGTGATACCTGCATCACCCGAAAAAATATAAGATTCATTTCTTATTTCATCATCAAAAATACAAATTAATTTTTTGGAATCTGATAGTTCCAGTCGACATGTCCGATTTACAAAACACTCAGTTTGTCATTGATGAGGTCGACAGGCCCCGCTTGGTGCTTTTTAATATATCATCGTGCAACAAGTCGCCCTCCGGAATTGGATTTCTTTTGACGTTCAAATGAATTTACAGGTTTTCCTATATTGTGCTGTACGATATTTCTTAATTCAGAAAAACAAATAATCATGTATGTTCCTCTTTCCCTTTAAAGGGGACATGGACACGTTTTTGAATTAAATTTCATATTTGCATTTTTAATGTTTATAATGCTAGCCAAGTTATTTCTAATGGTCAGCAAAAACTTTGAATATCAGTTGTTGAGTTTCAAGTAAGATACTGCGCTCACAATTCTTTGTTATGTAAACAAGACTTGTGCCTTGTTTCTGTTTACATAAAAATTGCTTCACAGAAAATACCATGTTTAAAACAAAATGAGATGTGAGAAACACTAGAAACTATTTAATTGTGTTCAGAATGAACTTGTAATTTGAAAAAAAAACTGCTTTAAACAGAACGTTTACTAACATATTCAATATATGTACAAAAACATGGCACGAGCCTTGTTTACATAACAAAGAATTGTAAATGCTGTATATCACTTGCAATTTAAAAAATGTTGTTCAAATTTTTGCTGACCATTACTGAGAAATACCTTAAGTGAGCATTGTGAACATTGAAAATGGAAATCTAAAATTTGAACATTTTAGCCCAAAACGTGTCTGTCCCTTTTTTCAATAAATTGTTCTTCAGTGGTGTTTCAAGATTGAGTATCAAAAATGTTTTTTTTTTTTAAATCAAAACTTGAAGAAGATCTATGGTTATGTTGATGAAAATGATGATGATGATGATGATGATAAAGGTCATGACTGCTTTATGACGAAATTTAATTTGGTTAAGGTTAAAAGTGTATGGATTTTTCCAAAAATGACGCTAACAATTTTCGGTAAACGATACCAGTCACTTCCATTACCTTCGTCCTAAAACTGCCTTTATCAAACTCGAGGTACGAGGTTCACTGTATTTCTGTACATATGAATTGAAATAACAAACTTTTTTCCCCAATAAACATTCATGCATCTGGGTATGTTCTATTGAAAGACCAAACTACAAACTCATAACTATGTATCATAATTTGACTTTAGTGGTACATTCCATACGTGAATACATACCGACATAGGTTTGTGTTGTTGTGACTAGAATCTAATTCTGTTTCGTATTTTGTCACCCTCTCGTCGTATTCTTTGCAACCAGTTTGAATATCATATAGCTTGTCATCACATGTTCCAGTGCAGCCATTTGCATCTACAATCATGAATTATTATCTTGTAATTCAAAACGTGCATCTATTTTGCGTAAAGTTGAAATTTCATGTACTTATCACATGTAGAAATATATATTCGTTTTGTCATATCTCGTTCTTACCACTTGTCATTATCACATGTAGATATTCGTTTTGTCACATGTTGAGATATCTCGTTCTTACCACTTGTCCTTATCACATGTAGAAATATATTCGTTTTGTCACATGTAAATATTATAAACATATTTTGTTCTTGTACTTGTATAGATATCTTTATGATACTTTATTTTAGGAGATGAAGACCCAATTATTTTGCGCTATCTTTCGAAGTAACGGAGCATTTTTTTTTTTACATATCTAGAAATTTCAAATTTACAAAAGTTTATACTGTTTATCTATCAGCCAAGTATACAACAATCCTATGATGAGTTGCTCATGCTATAACGTGATAATTCAAATATACAGGCAACAAATTAATCATTATCTACGTTCTGCGCTACTTTCCCACCCAACAATAAATCTTGTTGGCCTAGACATTTTATAAATCGTATATCATTCCTTTGTAATGTTTTCTAACATGATGAACTCTTGCCGGTAAATATCTCTTTCACGACACGTGAGCAGAATTTTCACCTCTTAAAAATCAGCGGTTACGTCGAAGAATTCCGGGGAAAAATCGTCTGGGTGAAACAGAAGTCTGTCCCGTTTGGCGAGTTTTACTGTTGATTAAACAAACTAAACGCCATACGTAGTGCAAAAAGATATATTGTAAATCAGACACGTAGTATCTCGATTTAGAAAAAAAAATAGAAATGATCTCAGGAATTTAGTTTTATATTCTTAACTAAAGTTCCGTTTCTCTTGTTCGTGGTCGATTTAAATTCTTGTGCATGTACAAACTACGATCAAAACGAAAATCAAACTTGCACGGAAATGAATATCTTACTCTACAAAATGTATGTGTAGTAATTGTGATATAATAATAAACCAGAACACAGCTAAGCGGAACATCCCATCGCGGCAGAAAAAATTAGGAACAAATTCATTATTTAAACAGGGGCGGAATTTTAGACAATCAAGATATATTTGTTGTGGTGTGGTTGGGTGATGTGTGTGTGTGTGTGTATTTATGTCATATTTTCTACTTCCATGCCTCCTGCTGCCTCACCCACCCCAATCTCTGCCCAACGGAAGAGGCATGCATTTTACATTACAGGTCAGAATTAAATTTTTAAAACATTTAAGAATACATTATAAAGTCTTGTTTCAGTCCCCTTTATCGAGTATTTTTACCTGCATGTAAAATATTTAGTCCAATAATAAATTGAAACTTTTAAAGAGAATCTTCCACATACCCAAAATAATTTGCACAAATTAAAATGGTACACCAAGATGTTTATCAAGGAGTGGTTAAAAAATATTAGTGGTGTCAGACAATTGACTTACAGGCGTGTGCAAAACATCTTGCGGGAGGGGGGTGTAACATGCATACGTGGTTGGGAACTTTCCCTTATTCCTAACAGAAACACATAAGTTCAGCCATTTTAATACCTACCGGTACCTTACAATTAAATGCACAAAGCATGGTGTACCATCTGATGATTCTCACGGATGTTTTGAAATAAACGGTACAATATATCACAGGGACTTGTCTTCCGGATTGTGTAAAGTTAATAAAAAAAATAATAATAACTAGAAGGACACAGGCCTTAACGGTCACTGAGTATCATTGCCCATGACTAGGTATGTCCTCGTATTTTTGCATTTAAGCCTGGAATATCAAGATATCATTGTTTCACATGTTAAATCATCTTTCAAAATTACTGAATTTTCAGAATGGAAACATATACTATTTTTTAAAGTGCCAGTTGCTTGACTATTGGCACCCAATTCAATAGAAGACAAGATGTGATTTATAACTTGTGATTTATAAAGTCTGTGCTTCCAAAGAAGTACTGTGCTGTACAAGTGGACTTCTTTCTTAATTACTACTGTATCTCTCTTGCATTCAATCATGCCATTTGCTGCAATTTGTAAAGTTCATTTAAAACTTTAATTTGGCAAGATTTTTGAAAATTTCTGACGGGGTAAGAGAAAAATCTTGGTTTCCCTATGTAAATCTAGTATCACTTGAGTTTGATTCTATTCTCAACTGTTCTCTACTGGATATATCCTATTTCTCTTCTATTCTCTTATGCTAAGGTAGTTATACAGTTTTGATGTGTGGCAAGGATCAAATGATCACTGGAGTACTGACGCTTGATAACAATCTTGGAAGACCCCAAAATGCCTTGTCATCGGTTTCTAAAGCATCCCATTTCTTATCTGATTTGGTTATTGAAGATACACCTATTTTCTGGTTTTTCCAAGGTCAGAGTCACTGAGTCACTTGAACTTGATACCAGTTGTCTGTCCTATGATATCAACTTTATAATTTCCTGAGATTCCATGTCTCGTATCAATTCTCTAACTAAATTATACCCGTTTTGAATTGTTCAAGGTCAAGGTACAAGTCATGGCGTCATTGAACTTTGATGCCAATTTGAAACACCTAAAATCCTTTCATCATTATCTAGAGTCCCATGTCATCTATCAGACTCGTTCTGAGAAATACCCATTTTCTTTTTCAAGTCAAGAGGCACTGAGTCACTGGCCTTGATACCAGTTTATATTCCTGTTATCCATTTACCATTCTTGAAATTCCCATGTCTCTAAATCGATTCTTCTTTACTACGATAGTTATACCATTTTTATATTTCAAATGTCAAGGCAGCCACTGGAGTCACTTGACTTGACATCTAATTTGTAGGCCCTATCAATCTCCCTTCTTATATTTAAACCTACTGACTCTTTTATCATAATCTTTATCAGAGTTGGGAGTTTGATGATTAATTTTTTCCCCACTAGAGTTCTATGTTAAAGGGCATGGACACGTTTTTGAACTAAACATGTTCAAATTTTAGATTGCCAATTTGATGTTTGAAATTGCTTAATCAAGTTATTTCTAGTGTAGCAAAAACTTTGAAAAGTCAGTTCTTGTAGTCATAAGCTAAGAATACAGGGTCACTATCTTTTGCAATGTAAACAAGCGCCGAGCCTTGTTTATGTTTCAAAAAGATTGCTTTCTGTAGAGAATATCATGTTTAAAACAATAATGAGATGTGAGAAAACACAAGACACTGTTTAATTGTGTTTAGCATGAATTCTAATTTGACAAAAAATCTGCTTTAATGGAATGTTTAGTAGCATATTAATATCTGTAAGCAAACTCATGGCTGCGGGCCTGTTTACATAATAAAGAATTTGTAAGTGCTGTATCTCACTTGTAAGATAAAACGGATGACGTTAATTTCCCTGACCATTAGAAATACTTTAGTAAAGCATTAGTAAACATTTAAATTTGGCAATTCTAAAATTTTTGAACTTTTTAGTTCAAACGTGTCCATGCCCCTTTAAACCCCAGGCCAATCATATCCTAGAATATTCAAGATTTTATCAACAAGGTTAAGGAGAATAGTGTCGGACCAAGTTTAAGGCACGAGAAAGCGGCGGAAGAAGAAGCGAAAGAATTGTGATTATTCAAAACTAACAGCATGATTGTTCGTTCAGTGAGTTTGCATGTTTTTCATAACATGCTAACCATATTACTCACCGATTGGCCGTTTAGTCTCAATGAATGAATACTGTCTTTAGCTACAAACGCACTAATCGACATACCACCCGGTAGCCACTGACCATGCTATTGCGTCCTGTTTACGAGAATACTAATGCAGCATTTTTTCTAGCCACGTGGTCACCCTACATTTTTATTTGATATCAACAGTCATCGTCGTGATGTGAATAATTGGCAATGCTTCTGAAGCGTAACTACAACGCTGTTAACTTTAATAATTCTACTACGGCATTCTCGTAAATAGGCACTCACTGCGATTGGTCAGTGCTACCGGTGGTATATGTCGATAGTGCGTTTGTTTATGCAAACGTATTCCATCTATATGAGACCCGCAAATGGCCAGTCGGTGAGTAAATGTTATGCAAAACATGGCCGCCACTGACAGCGGAACTTCATGCTGTTATTGAGTAATGATTCTAAGAACTGAGCAAAACACATAAGTCTTCCTAAACTTCGTTTGGGAGACTTAAATATCTTCAATCCCATGGGTAGTCCCATATGTATGATAATGGTGACTTCTAGGTAGAAAGAATAAATGCTTTTGATCTCGGAAACATAAAACATCTGACTACTTCCGATGTCCATGGCTTGACTTTGATCTTTTGACCCAAAATTCGATAGGGAACATTTCGTTTCATGAGTAGTCGATATGTATCATATGGCGAACTCTAGGGTGGAAAAGGATAAACATATTTAGAGCCTAAAAAGATTGCATCTACGGACGGAACGGAAGACACCCGATTTCACGTACAATACCCTCCCCCTAACACTTTGTTTGTCGGGGTATACATTATTGACAAAGGCTCCCTGCCCATTCCAAATTTCATTTTGGATTTCAAATTGATAATGAATAGGCATTTAAAAAATGTTTTCATTTTTTACAATATAATTAAACACTATGGTACCAAGTTTGGCCGCCCTGGGTCAGAAACTACCCCGGGGATCACAATTACAATTTTGGTAGAGCCCTCCTGCTGTATATCACTATGATCTTAAGTTTTTTCTTTAAACAGTGCAGTTGTAGAGAAGATTTTGGAAATTGGTTAATTTTGGCTTTAAAAAAAGAAAAAAGGTTACAAACGGGGGAATAAGGGGGTCCCCCTTGGGAAAATTTATCAATTCATGTTCCCTTGTCCAAAGATGCCTTCATACACAAATTTAAAGAGAATTTGAATATAAGTGACCAAGATAAGAAAAAAGTTCAATTGTTAACACATTTCATCAATGACCATTTTTGGCCCCACCTAATACCAACCTACCACTAGGATCACGAATTTTACGAATTATATGAAAACTCTCATGCTCATTCCAAATATTCATATTAGTTTTATTTAATATCATAGCATTAAGAAGATGTTTTTCAAAAGGTTTATACATATAAACTATCGGTACCAAGTTGGCCCCGCCCTGGGATCAGACCCTTACCCGGAGTTCACCAAATTTAAATCTTTGGTAGAGGCTTCCTGCTCTATATCATATGCATTTACATTTAAGTAGTTTTCTCAGACATAGATTTTTGAAAATTGGTACCGTTTGGCAGATTGCCCCCCCCCACCCCCGCCCTGGGGTGCAAGAGTCTGAAATTTACAATGTATGTGCCCTTGTCCCAAAAAATTCACACCAATTTGAAAAAAATTGGAAATGGTAATTTCTATCAAGACGTTAAAAATGTTCAATTGTTGACGGACACGCCGATGAAGACGCATTGCAATAAGTTACTGAATTATACTCAGGTGACTAAATGGAATCCTCAATACCCCCCCCCTTTAAGTTAGTCTAATGCACAAACCCTTCTGGAAAATATACCCCACCGGTTCGACACCCGTTTCTGTAACTCTATAACTCACATTTATTGGTGATGCGTGGTTAGATTCATGCAGTGATGCTAATCTAAATGGTGATTTGTTTGTTTCCGCAGTTGACAATGTTTTAGAAACGGGTGCTGACCGAGTGAGGGTATAAATTTAAAAATAAACTTGTAGCCCTGTTAACTTTCGCTTCTCTAAGTGGCCAAATCATGTACCAATCAACGGGGTACCAGTTTATAACCGCGAAGTCATATACATGTATATGAATTTCCAGTTTTTCAATGGGTAATACGCGGATCTGGGAAATAATTCTCCATTGTACTTGCAAATTGAATGATAGTTCGTTCTCTTACATGGAACATAAATATGCAAGGTTGGTAATCCCTTTACTGTAAGGTGTTTTGCTAGATATGCAGGTGTGGCACGAAATACGATCCCTCCTGCTCAAAGCATAAAGCGCCGAGCATACAAACTCTACGAATGGATGAAGTCTCTCATGAGTGAAAAATTCTCAGAGGAGAGTTCAACATATACACAGCACCAATAAATCCAAGTCAATTAAAGCACAGAGAGGCACCCGATCATGGAGGGAACTTTTTATTCAAAGATTTTAAGAGTTTTTATCTGGAAATATTCATTCATTGATAATATTTTTATTTTCATTATTCATAAACTGATAACTATAACCAATAAATGGCCACGATTAACAATGCATGGTCAAAGGGCTCGTGGGTCCTACGTCAGGTCACTTTCCCTGATGAGGTAAATAGCATCGCACGTACGACCATAAAAGGTTATTCCACCAAACGAATTCCATTAATCTCCAGAAGACCGTATTGAATTTGCCATGACTAATTCCCCTCAGGCAACAGTCCGACGGATTACTATGCAGACGTCGAAGCAATGTGTAATCGATCAAGAATCTGGAGGGGTGATAAATTGGGTTAATAATTTTCGCTCTTATATTTTTTTTTCGTAAAGATATTTACAATCCCTGTTGGGATTTGTGGTCCGAATTTATAGGGTGCCTAACTGTTTACACTATCAACCTCTGACTTTATTTTTAATTTTCGTTCAGCCATGAACTTCGACTGGTCATGTTTCGGAAGCAATGCATTTCCTTTTAAATCAGCAAATGTTTTAAATAATTAATGCTGAAATATACAGGAAAATTAAACTCTACAGCATGAACAGCAAACAAATCACTGAATATACGTTATAGGGGACAACGTCCCTTAGAAAATTCATAACGATTTTTATTCGTGTCCTCAGTGGAAAAATCCCAACCAACTCTATATCTAATAAGTAAAGTGTCAACAGGTCAGCGTCATTCTAAATTACAAATTGGTTTCCTGTCAAGTGAGCCAGACAACGAAACAATGCTTTCTGATGGCCTATAACCGCCATGTCGGAACTTTAAAATAATCAGATGGATTAGATAATTAAATTAATATAGTAAATAAGGTTCACGGAATTATTTTTGTTCTGCAAATTTACGTCATAGAATATTCTCATCTTCAAACACTTTTCATACATTAACAAAGCAGTCATCTTGGACACAGATCTGTTCTCATACTTTTATCTTTTCCCAAAAACAATGCCAATTTTTCTAAATTAAACCTTTTCGTAACAGTCGGCCTTCTAACCACAATTCCACCCAATGCGTTCCTAACCTGGGATTCTTTTTTAAAACTAACCCACGATATAATCTGACATTTTGCAATTCACAGACTGTTTACGAAATCCATTGAAGAGAATAGGGATTTCATCTCATAAACATGCACGTGTATGAAATATTCTTTAGAAGACTATAGATTATAAGACGGATAAAGTCCGTGCTTTCGGAAGGCTGAGATCCAACAAGCTTGAGTAAAAAATTCAATTACACGTGCTTTCGAGGTACCGGTAAATACATGTTTTCTAACATTGCGTTAAAATTGAATTATTAATTTCCAAATCAATACGGTTTGTGAAAATTGGTCTCCCAATGAAAATTCGTGTATCTAATAACTTTTGACCAAGTCTTACACTCTAGCTGCAAACAAAGATGACCAACCAGGTATCGTTTCGTAAGCTCTAGTGTTCTGTTTCGATACACTAGAATATTCAATCATGTACTAAAATAATTATTGATACTGAAGTATACATTACAATATTATTGACCGAGCTCAGAAAACGAAGTGAGTATTTAAAAAATTTGAGAGGGCTAAAACATCGTATTAACTCATAAATACCACTGATTGTATCTATCCAACGAGAGCTATAATAACCCACTCTAACTACAACAAAATATTTTCTTTGAGATTTTTGTGGCCTTTTTAGTCTGTATAAAACACGGAAAAATGATTTAGTTGTTTGTATCACATTTTCAGGTTTCAAAAATTTATATTTCTTGATTTCTTTATCTATTTCATTTTAATGCCATTATCGTTCAATCATTTTTCTTCTTACGAATTTTGACATTTTAGCCACAATCTGTAAATTAGAAAGGATTTTGATTCATGAAACACAAAGACGATGACTTTAAAATATCAAAATTTTCAAATTCATGTCTCTCAGCAAAAAATATCCCCAGCAGCTAAACGAACACTGCAGTCTCAGATAAAGCTTTCTGATGTATTTTTCGGCATTTTTTACTTAGAAGTTCTTCATATTTTATTGATATATCGTGTTCTTTAATGCTCAGGTATAGAGATAACCAGTACTCTTCCTTTTCAATATAATATGATACACATCATAAAGCAAAACAAAAAAAGACCAAACCGGAAATAAAAACGAAAAAAGCACCCCCCCCCCAAATAAAAAACCCCACACACACATGCAAACAAAAACAACCAAACAATATTGCCAATCCTGGAATGTCCTAGCATATCTGGTATCAATGATCTCCGAAGAGACTTTTGAAAAATTATTAAACATCTTAGACTAATCAGTAAAATGACTGTCTACTGGGAGTACAATGTGCTTACAGTAAATTTGTTGCTAAGATTTGTATTCTTACGAGGCATTAAATAAACATTTGTCTGAAGAGTTCCACTTCAATTATCGAATAACGCATTATATTTGCTCTCCTTCGCCCTTTGATCTCAAATCCGCACATCGTAAACAGACCTTGGTGATATCATAGGGATAGATAATTGGATTTAGAAAATTTGAACACATTTTAAGAGATTCCAAGGTGGAACATTATATATTGTATCACATCAAACTTAAAAAGAGATCAGTAGAAAGTTTAGGAAATGTAATATTTATATCTTAAAAACTAAAGATATTATCAGGGACAGCTCCGAGTGTGAGGATATGGGGGTTTTAAGTTCGAGAAAGTCTGCCGTTTTTCTTTTAGGTCTTACTTTACTCATACACCCGACAGATATTCTAGTTTGACGTGCGTATTCCCGATAATGAGGTGTTGGAGGAGTGTTGTAGAAATTAGTAGGATATTCTAAATCATCTTTATTAGTTTGTTTGTCCCCTCGAGACTTTAAACCTATGCTTAGCGCTCAGGGTCATAGCAGTACTTGAGTTTGCATTTGGATGACCACGGGTATGCCAATCTTTACAGTTGATTGGTCACTTAGAACAAAAGTAAAACCTGTTTCCTTACAAATGTTTACACGCTCGATCGAGCGAAGTAACAAAATATATAATTAATATAGTATCGAAAANCAAAACCTGTTTCCTTACACGCTCGATCGAGCGAAAGTGACAAAATATATAATTAATATAGTATCGAAAAGATCCGTGATTCACACTTCAAAATGCCTGACGAAGGAACAACCACTGCCTATGTTTACGTCTTACATAGCACGTGCGGGGCAATCGGATCACGCTCGTCATTTTCCGTAACCGGATTGCGTTACGGAAATAGCCGAGTAGTTACGATTGGAACTCACGATCTCCTGGTTACGAAGCGAACGCTCTACCACTGTGGATAGTTCTTTTCTTTACTTGATTGTCTGAACATGTGTTCTGGTATTAGCAGTAAATGTGTCGAGTTGAGTTCTATGTAGAACTGTAGTATGATGTATTTGTGTTTGTAGAATAAAATATAACCTTAGAGGAAGTTTCAAATATCTTGTAGGGTTTTGTTGTAATTTGAATGAAATTATATTCTTCCTGTTAGTAATCATATTATCCAATTGTCTTTAGAAAGTAAAAGTAGAAGCACGATTTTGTTGACTTTTCCACGTACATTTTAAACAGATTATGCAAGAGAATGATCATTTGAACTGAGGTACATGTAAGATTATCCCCTGAAGTAATGTGGAAAACGCCTACGATAAAATGAGACAGCACGTGCTCTTCTCCAGTTACTCATGGATAAAGAAAATGCATACCTTCGAGTAAAGTCAACTTTGTTTTCATCATAGTTTACAAATGTGCTGTCATATTTGGTTTTGTGTACGAGAAGTGCATGTAATATGATAAGCTTTTAAAGTTATGAATGCGTTTTATTCCAATTATAAAAGAAAATTCAAATGTACATTTGTGATATACATTCTTACTCATAGATGTTATATATTCAGGCTTTGCTGGCATGTACATTGAAAGGCAAGGCATCTAGGAGCAATCAAAACAAAACGAAATGGAATTTACCGAAACGAACTGGGTTACATCATAAATATCGTAGTAAACAATGCGTAGTTTCTGTAAATTTCATTTCATTTGGTGTCGATTCGTTTGGTTTAACATTCACCCCTCGGAAGTATAATGAACAAAGTTTCTACACGTTTACAACATATTTTTGACATTTTAATTTTTTTTTATATATATAGCGATTTTGTCTCGTAAGAAAGAGAACATTTTTACTTTTATCGGGAAAAAATCCTGAAATAGTAAACTGGGTAAACTCATGTGACCTTTTTCGTCCGCTATCGTCCGTTGACAATTGGACATTTCTTCCAATTCTTTTCAATTTTGGTATGAAGCATCTTTGGGACAAGGAGCACGTAATTGTAAATTTCAGGACTCTTGCACCCCTGGGGCCTTAGGAGTGGTGCAAAAACTGCCATAAAATGACAAATTTTCAAATATCTTCTCTAAAACCGCACATGTAAGAAAAATTAAATGCATAGTGATGCAGAGCATGCAGGAAGGCCACGGGGTAAGGGTTCTGACTCCAGGGCGGGACCAAACTTGGTACATAGTGTTTATAGGTAAAACATTTGAAAAGCATCTTATTTATGCTATTGATATCATTGTGAAACTATATGGATATTTGAAATGAGCTGGGAGACATTCATTATAATTGTAAATTTCATGATCCTAGGGCTAGGGCTTTGGTTATTAGGGTGGGGCCAAAATGGTCAATGATAAAATATGTTACAATTGAACATTCTCTTATTTTTTTTATACTATCATTCCAATTCTTTTTCAGATTTCATATGAAGCATCTTTAGGATAAGGGGAACATGAATTGTAAATTCGGAACTCTTTCACTAGCTCCTAGGACCTTAGGGGCGGGGGAAACTGATAAAAGTTCCAATTTTCAAAGATCTCTCTACCCCCACACATTTAGGAGAAATTACTAATCTTATGGTTATAATGTCTCTGAAGCCTTTTACTCAAATTGTCAAATTGATGGCTCCAGGGTGAGGGTTTCAGGCACTAGGGCGGGCCAGTGTGACCATACAATGAACAATCTTTCCCATCTATTTTTTTTTTAGAAAAACTAAATGCCTGATTATGATGTCCATGAATCCCCCAATTAAAATTGTACAATTCATGGTCCCTGGGCTAGGGGTTCAAGCCAAAGAAGTTGTCCAATATGACCATAGAGTGAACATGTATTAAATCTTATGAAATTTTTTTTTCTCTACTCCCATAAAACTAAAAGCATGAGTATAATGTCCATGAAGACCTCTACTTCATTGCCCCATGGGGCTCAAGGGTGGGGCCAATATGAACATATAGTAAACTTGTATTTCAAATTAGAAAATCTTCTTTTCTTCTTCCATATATAGTTGAGAAAAATGAAATTCTTGATTTTGATGTCCATAAAGCACCCTACTAAAATTTTGAAATTCGTGGCCATTGTAGATGAAGGAATGTATGCTTCAAACTTCCATATTTTTCTTCTGGAATCATGTTCATATTTTGAAAGATTATAAGATGCGGACAAAAGATTCCGATGTTAAGGCTTAAATCAATCTAATTAGAATCATATTTTCCATCCGCTCCCCAGTTTCGATATCCCAGCGACGTATCGAGACCGGGGAGCGGATGGAAGATTAATTTTAATTAGATTGGGCTTAAATGCAAATGTAATGGCTATGATACTCAGGTGAGGCGTAAAGGCCTGTGAGCCTCATTTCTCATATGTCAGATAAAAGTCACCTGTGATGCAAATAAGTAATGGCTTCAATGATTTTCCCGGAAAAGTAAAAATAAAATTAAAACAATGACCTAAAATAAGTAAACAAATAATAAATAAAAACCTGTGGATTGAATTAACTTTTTAAAAAAGTGTTAAATATCATTAAATATTGATAAACTAGCCAACTATTCCATTTTGATTTTAAGTTAACATATTTTCTATTTTAAATTACACGTCAATAATAACGTACATTCCGTGGCAATCTGAATTCCAACAAATCGATTTTCAACGACTGATTTTAATAACCAGAATGTAATTGCAAATTAATATAATTATATGATTGTTAAACACAATATCAATTTCTGCTTTCAAGATGTTAATAGGGATTTGTGAAGTTATATCTGGATTCATATGGTAATGGGTTAAAAGCATGAACTAGCAAAAGAAAACATTCATGGCACTTTTTATAAAGTCACAATGCCCGATAAAAACGGTAGTGTAATATCAGACGGTTCTGACACAGCTTTTGTGGAAAATTATCAAAGAAAAGGGGCTTGATCGACTATCTAGACACTTATATGTGAATTAAAAGGAAACAATCCATCGTAGATTCGATTTCACAGCAATTGTAAACAATTTATAGATCACATCACTAGAAACTTGCGTCTGCCTCCCGAAAATAACTAGTATAACGTAAAAGCGTGGAATACGCAGTCTTACGAAACTTATACCCATTATTTAAAGAACTATGCTTGCAAAAAATCTTCAGGGTTTTTTCTTCTTTTTTACAGATGCAGGTTGGTGAACTTAAATTATGTTTACACGTCGTTTTATCATTTCTTTTTTAACCTGGTGGGAAAATGTAGAGATCTAATTGACTGTATAACGAGACATTAAACCACGCGTTGACACTATTTTCGATTTTAAAAAAAAAAAACAAATTCATTATATAAGAGAATAGAAAATAATGCTGACATAGCATGTTCACACATACACACACGGAAAAAAAAAAACAAAAAACGCGCAAGATAAATTCATGTTTTTGAACAAGAGAATAAGTGCATATATATGTATTTTCTTTCTTTCTTTGGGGGGGGAGGGTAATCTTGTCAAATCGAAAACAGACCTGGGTTTGACAGAAACCCATCGTACTGCTCTATGCAGCATGCGCTCGTAATCCTATTGAATTTCAAACATCGATTTCCACGTTTCGTCTACAGCAATGCTGTAGAGTATCAAAACAATGACAGAAAAGGTTTGGTATTTGAAGGGTGTTATGCAATATGAAGTCGTCAAGGACAAATAAATGAATCAAAAACATGAAGACTTACCTGTGGGGGAAACTTGGCAGGTAACTAATAAAATCTCTAAGATACACATCCTAAGTAGTAGATAGTCCAAAATCGAACATCCTCGACATAATATTCTCATGCTGTTTCCTGGATTATATACTCCACTAGCGGTATGTAAAACAATGAGACGACACTGTCTACTGTATCATCGCGAGCACCTACAATGTATGTACATTTAAAATGACACACGACACAAGGCAACACCTGTAACAAGTGCAAATAAAATATTTTTATCAGTGTTTAAACATGAGTCAACAAATCATGGATTCCGGTAAAAGCAGGGGGAAAAAGTACATGTCACAATACACTGGACTGCCATTTTTACTAGATTTTCTGCCGAGTAAGACGACAAGCGTTCGTACCTCACTATACAGTAAAGCCACAGCCATAGGACGAAAATCGACCGAGTCTGTCGGAGATTTCCGATAGCACAGAGGAAGCTCTGATAATAATATCCCTAGAATAAATGCTGATCTTTGTGTACAGTTGTAAACATTTCGTCGATTTTTATTTTTTTTTATCATCAAAGATTGATATTTTCACAAAAGAAGAATTGAGGAGAAATGTGTATTACATTAGCCGTATACTGTATGTGTGCGCTGTGGCATTTTAATTTCAATCACATTAAATACTTAAATTCTTGAGCACTTGCTTAACGTTCAAAGAAAATCTCTGCAATTATCAGCATATGATCAGAAAGTCATGACCCATACCCTACCTCGTAGAAAATGCTTCGTGACTTTGACATTAATTTTCCATATTCCTGAAGAATATCAACACAACTTATCTTTAGACTAGTAATCAGAAAATTCCCGTTTATATAAAAATTTCCGATATATACACTCAGGTCTAAAAATAATTGAAAATTTACCATTAGGATGACACTCATCATAGTGAGTCACACCCGAGCTAGTACATCTTTGTATACCGATCCATTAATTGTTGATAATCTCGAATATTTGTGGCTGATGACGGACAGAGAAAGATTTTTAAAAAACCAATATGAATAGACGAGAGTATGGCATGTAATGATGCAAAGTTCTTCTATGTGGGCACCTTTTCTTTAATGTGCTCTTCGTCACAAAACGCGGAAGTAACTAACACCCGGTTCCGGAATTCATCAATCAGTCCACCCGATCCAGGAGNAAGTTCTTCTATGTGGGCACCTTTTCTTTAAAAAACGCGGAAGTAACTAAAACCCGGTTCCGGAATTTATCAATCAGTCCACCCGATCCAGGAATTTTCACATACTATTTTACATAAGACGAAAATAATATGATCTACCAACTATTGGAATACATGCAAGAAAATGTCATATCTTGGTAAATAAATAAAATAATTTATTCAAAATATTTAGTATAATAGGTTTTTTTTATTTGCCCCTTATCACCTCACGGCACTTGACAATTACTAGTTTTTGTTAGAATCCACAAATACCCTTGAATCCACAAAAACACTGCACAACCTTTTCCGCATTCCATGAATGAATAAATACTAGGCATAAAGTAATAAATAAATCTAACCCAAAATAAATACAATACAATGTTTTAAAGATGTTTGATATATTTCTTTATCATTCATTTTGGAAATATTTTAAACAAATGAAAACATCATTTCCATAGAAACACGTGATCGCGCTCATGCGCAGCCTCAAGCAATGAATTCATTAATGCTTTCTCACACTGCAGCTCTGTATTTATTGAGGGGAGTCAATTAATGGAACACCAATACAGAGATNTAATGCTTTCTCACACTGCAGCTCTGTATTTGTTGAGTGGAGTCAATTAATGGAACGACATATGCCATTTATTGAAAATGATGAAAACACGTAAACTGTGGCGCAGTGGATCAGACTCGCAGCTAACCACACATTTCAATAGGACAATTCCTTTAAGTACAGATATGCAGCATACGGGCACAAAAATACCAACTGCATACTGTATACAGCAAAAAGATGACATCAAAATTAGAACTTTAGATGCAATTGTAGTGAAATTTATTTTCTGGCTGCTTTTCCTAGTTCTGATAAAACTTACCGACCCGCATCACATCACGTGTGCATGGGGATATTTTTTATTGGCTGTTAACATCAGAGGAGGTAAGATTCGACCATGGAAACTGTTGCATAAACAGCTACAGAGAAACGCAGCGGCTCAAGAATCGGGGAAATTGCAAAGCATGACACCTGCAGAATTCTAAAGCAATGGTATAAAATATATCTACCAAACATTACTTACTTACATTTCACACCCCAAATAAATAGGTGTAATTATTTACTTACATTTATACGTTAACAAAAACAGCATTCAACACATAAATGTAAATGTAATTATGTTTAACGTGTAGGCATGAATCTGACCTGATATATTTTTACAATGCAGAATTTGTTCAAAAGCTTCTACATGATAATTTCCTTTTATAAGCATGCTAATTTTCTATTAAACATTCTGTATGTAAACAAAAATTTGACACGAACCTTTAAAAAATGAAATTTGAAAATCTTTAGCTCAAAATGCCCCTTTATAGTTAGCATTTCGCAAATTCTATGGTCAGTTTGTCAGTACAATCCTAATATTGGGTCAAATGCTGTCTGATGTGTTTCATACCAATTATTAGATCGTTCTTCACACATTCATGTTCACTGCGGATTATTTCGTTTATCTGATCAAGATATAATATAGGGCTCAAGGTGGGTGTGACCTGTCGACAAAGCATGCTTATTCAGACATCCTTAGCTTTTGGCCCCCGCCCGTGGTGTGTTCATGGGTCCGTGTTCACCCAACTCTTTAATAAGTTT
>CAJDSM010000143.1:14700-48620 GCA_903981925.1 Ostrea lurida
TCGGTCCCATTTTTCAGGTGTATGGTCTCTTCTTTGTTTCCTTCGTCCTTTTCTTTACTGTTCAAATAAAAAATTTCAAAACTTGAAATCTGATCAAGAAATTACAACATATTTTAGAAATAGACTTTCTGAAATACTGCTTACTCACTGATGCAAAACTAATATATCACAGAAATCATTGCCTATTTTTTTGTTAAACTATTACGGGAAACCTACTCATTTTCCACACCCTGATTATACATTTTCCCATCATGGCTGATTATGAATCACGACCAGAGATGATCGACACTAGGCTATGTACCCTCCACATTTTTCAATGTTGACCCAATAACTATGCATGTTCAAAATGCTGGATTAATTGGATTAATTGCTTTACTTGAGGATGCACCCACTTCTAAAAATACTATTAGCATAACAAATGATCAACTTGATTGTTAATATACTTTCATGTAAACTACTCGAATCTGATTGGTCAAGGAACAGTTGACAAAACATATACCAGTACTGTTTCCCTCTGAGAATAGAAAACATGCCCTCCAGGGTGATAGTATCTAGCAACGGGAAACATTACTTGACGACGGGTAATATTATGAAAAATTATCATATGCATCAATTTTATGCGCATACGGTTCACAATACAGTGATCAAAGTCAACAGATGAAACGGTTTGTTGTTTTTATAACAACATGCAATATTTATATATTCTGACCAATAAATGATAGGTGATATGTCATTATTTCATTAAGCTCATGGGAAATTTCTTTAAAATTGAAGAATCACACTATAAAATGACCCATTTTCTAGACATGGGACTTTTCATGAAAAAAAAACCCACAAGCAGAATTTTAATCCTGTAAAACTGAAAAAAATTCTTCACAGAGATATTCATGTCTTGGAGATATCCGGCAAACAATAGCAACAACAGCACACTGTCCACGAATAACATGGACCGCCCTAGACCATTGAATCTGGTGTGAGTAAATCTATCGTATGGAATCATAATTTACATAACATGTTTTTAATTTAAGAGATTATTATTACAAATGATTAATGATAACAGGCCCATATGATTTCGATACACAACATGCACATTTGCCCAGCATTATGACATGCTTGTAAACCTGTACGCTTTTACCCAGTGTGTATATGATCTCTATTTACCGTCTGTCAACTGTGTAACTAAATAGACAAGAGTGTTTAATTTATAATCTTAATCATACTTCCTCTTAATAATTGACAAAAACAATATCCCTTTTACTTAACGTTAATTGTTATAGGGTTGACGAATGTTTCTCTGGTGAAGTACATACGAGTACTATTATAAATCATTCTAGTAGTTTTACTCTGATAAAGTACTGATAAAATTACGGTCAATGTTCCAATATCACAGCAACAACAATCTCTTGAATTAAAACTACAATGACATAAAGTTCAACGACATACAAAACATTACTTGTATAAGTGTTAAACTTAAATCTCGTGCTATTTATAGCCCACCAGCACTAGAATCATCAAGTGTATTACTTTCTGATTGAACGATGGAATTTAAACGTTTTCACGTCGTGAAGAAGACGGTGCCCATCTGATGCTTACCTTTTACCGCAGACACAGAGGAGAAGGAGGTAGACAGAGAACACCAGCCCCAGCCCCGAGACCGCGAGAGCCTGAAGGACCTGGGGCCCCACGGACTCCTCAAGCATTGTCTCGCCTCTTCATGCCTCCAGCCATCTACACAACCAGGAAGTTCAATATTAACTCAACAACAACAGCTTTATTAAATATCACCGACACCAAAACTTTTAAAATTTTTGGAGAAAGATATTATTATTACAGCAATGATGTATATCTATAATGAACATCTATAGGAAAACCCAGATGATTTCGTCATATACACTAGTGCTATAGTTTATAATGTAAAAATACATCGTTAACTCGTGTCAAAAACTCCATACAAACGAAATCTGATATTATAAATTCCTTACCTAAATGGAAGGAGTGTACATGGATGGTATATTAAATCTCATTACATTATCCTCCCCTGTCTGCTGTTGGCATCTAAAGTACATGTATCTGAAAATAGAGAAAACCGGGTCACAATACATCGTAACTATTGAATGGATACACAAAAATAGGCACAGGAAATATGTGACATCCTGTTCCGAAATATTGATTTTTTATTATTATTTTTTTTAAAGGATGCTATTAAGAAAGTTATCTTTAGTCAAGAAGTGTGACCCAAGAACTTTAAATCGGAATAATGGTGATGTCAAACATCTTAATTATACACGTGAACAGAATCGCTACTACTGGTTCATTCATAAGAGACAGTCAGACACACAGCCATTTCTCATCACCAACAAACACCTTATTTATTACAACAGTAAGGGAAAAAAGTCCATTCCTATAGTCTGAATACACAGTCAGCTGGATCTGAAGTCTGCAGCTGCTAACATGGTTAGGTATGTCATTTTTCATCACAGCAAATGACCTCTTCTCCCAGATCGATATGCTACCATTCACACAGCCGAGCAAATAATGTCAATGCACTCGGGCAGTTAACCACATCCCCACGCAGACCGATTCCCAGAACCACTACCAAAACAAAGTCTTAAGCTTTACAATTTAAAAGATCATGTTCCCTGTAGGTCAACAGCCTTCACGCTGGTCAATATACTTTTGTTGACAAGCATTTCTACAAGACGGTGTATTTAACAGAAATTAATGCACTTCCTGAATGGTTTGCAGTTCTCAGACGGAATGGAATTACACAGCATGCATCAGAATAATGTCCAATCACTATACAAGCCCAAGATATCACAAAATTAAACTACGGTATTTCTTATCAAATACTTTGTCACTTGAGCTCTTTCAATACAGTTTCCATTTTTTTCTCCAGCGCAGTATGAGACAACAGCTGTATGGGACCAGCCATCCTCCATCACATTCATGTAAATCTGATTGTCGCAGCAAAAAATATTCCTGTATCGACAACTCCTTCAAACAAACAGCATGATCTGCGCAATTTAATATTACATGCATCTATTACTCCGTCAGGGTCACTAAAAAACAACCATTGGTGCACCGGCAGTGCCACTCCAAACTGTATGGTAGCTTATAGCTGGTCTCTTTCCCAAGGAAGTGGTCAATTTTTGAATACCCACAACTTTATGTGACTTTTAATTTCTACCAATTGAGTTCGGCATCAATGCAAGTGTATATAGCCACTCCAGATCTTGAACCTAAGATTCAGAAAACAAAATGTCACCATTCTATTTTACGGAGGGCTTTGACAGGTAAACTCCGAGGGCTCTGAAGCATTCTGCAGCTGACTGTTAACAAGACATCAACAGATCTCTCTGTTTACCTGGAAACACCGGACATTGACAGATCTGTATGTGTATTTACACAGGAAAATACTTAATAACTATGTCCACTGATATTCCCCCGCTCAACTGGTTTCCACGGCAACATAAAGATCTGAGAATATATCACACAGAATTCACACAGAATTCAATCTGTCAGCCGAGTCCTCTGTTTAATGTGAACTCCACTTGTGTTTTATCAGAATCCCTACCCGATAAACATCTGTTCAAATTATCTCTCAAGGTTTACCCATTAACGCATCATATTTTCACAAGAAAGCACATGTAAAAGCATGATAAAACATGATGCAATGCCGAATCTTACATAAAGTCATGTCATACAGTTATATCTTTATCAATGTATAGTAGATACATCATTATATGTCAGAATTATTTCATACATGTACCATGACCTTGGTCCTACATACCAATACACAAGTTTGCCTCATGGTTTTAAACTTTACATCATTCATTATATAAACTGTCAATAATAGCCATATAAAAAGCATCCTCTCACATCCTACAAACCAATAAACCTTAAACACAATTCATTTTAAAAGTGATATAATAGTTACATTTAAAATTGTTTCCTTTTTGATCCAATATTCACTCTAAATGGACATATTTTGCATTCATCTCTGCAAAATCATGGAAAATGTGACCAGAAAAACTTCCTTATTTTATCTAGATAACTTTCGCATTATAGCCAGCGTTCTAAACATTTTGCCTAACGAAATGATCCACCTGAGTTAATGTTTACCTGTCCCGCACTCACCTGGTGTGTTTACATATAAATGATTCATACAGATCACTGAATTAATCTTCCATGTGCATTTTAATTAGGCCTACTACCAATTCGTCAGGACGTAAAATTCGTTACCACTGAGTCATCACTCAAATCTTACTATCTGATCACAGTTTTTTCCCCTCCTATCATTCAACTGGTTTACAATTATAGGCCGTCTGTACATAATTTTGTGTCACTTCAAATTCCATTCATTCAAACATCTACAAAAAGTTATCTCTAGATAGTAAAAACTATAGCCTCTTGGATTAGATTTCCCCCCCAAACATCAAAGAACATGCTATCTCATACTTACAAAACAACAACAATTACAACTGATCCGGTACAATGAGAGAGGGCCTCCTAAACATGTTAGAAAACAAGACCTCCACACCGAACCACGATTTGTAACAGCGAACCACGATTTGTAACAGCGAGTGACCAGGGTGATCTACCTGGATGTGTATTTACTGCGGAATGGCAAGAAGTCATGCGGTTCCCAGTGAGTTGTGCCCTGCCCATTGACAAATACAAGGGCCAGTTTTACGAGACCTAATTAATTACTTGACACTTGCGGTTCTAATGCTGCAGGGTGATTTTAGCATCTCATCACACGAGTTAAAAGGGTACACTTCAGTGCAAAATTTTTTTTTATAAATCAATGTAATTGAACTGATCTATACAATACTCCAAAAATCTGCACACTCAGTTATCTATCTGGATCTGTTTAGCAGATACAAAGCATATTAAAAAGTGACATTTTCTGCCTCTCAACGGAAACACACGAGCAGTGATCGACAAAGCGTCACTTATACAGTTGTGCGATGGTGCTACGTCACAATGTATCCTACAGACATAAGCATCATGGGACTCTGAAATCAGAAATTGAAGTGGCATGTGAGGAAAATGATAGCTTGGATTGATCTTAGATGTTGAGGGAAGACGTTAGCAAATGAATAACTTTGTAGTGAATAGTAGTGACACCAAGAGAGATGAAGATTTTGATAGCCTATTGACCAGAGAGTCTACTGACCATAGCATTCTACCCATATCAGTTTGAGCCTTATATTTCTTCTGATGATGAAAAAGCTCCAGGTTACCAACAAATGCAGATATTCCCAGGCCGACCCGAACACATCACACAGATTGGCTGAATAATTGGTTTAATTCTCTTCAATTCAATATATAACTCTATCCGTAATTCTAAGACAAATGTTATGTTCGTTAAATAAGTAACTACCAAATTATTAAAATTCATCTTAAAATTTCATATAGGTGTCTATGTCAAGTGCTGTCGTTCATACATGGCATCAAAATATTGAAAACAAAGCTTGCCAAGAATTTGATACAACACAAGTGAAAGTAGAAGATTTTCAAGAACTATGTTCATCACTTCTTATGTAATCACACACCACCACTGGATTGTGAACAGTTTGTCTTATATTTTCGTAGCTTAAAGAACAGAACTATCAGTAATCGACAACAGTATGGAGGAATGAAGAAGAGACAAAAAGTAAAAACCACATGTATTTAATTACTAGTCTGATTAATAATGATTTTTTAAATAAAACCAGAGATTGAAATCAGAAGTGTCCTGAAATTGATTTATATAATATTTAATATTTATTTAATTCAAATTTTCAGAAGACATAGATACACAGCCTACAGACAGTTTGTACGCTGGTGTGGGGGTACCTGGGCAAGAAAGTCCGAGTGATTTATCCATCTTGTGTAAGAGTCAAAAATAAGAGATTACATTTCCACTCAACTGGAGAAATTCCCACAGGCTTTAATTTTGCTGATTAAATCTGCTACACAATTTTTCAAGATTGCTGATTCCTTGACAAGGAATGATTTATACTTATGACACAAATGTGGAGGAGGATTCAAGGTCATCTTTGCACCTATATCATGGGTTCATCGTGAACCTTCTCACAGATCTTCAAAAGCAGTGTCAATTACAGGTTTCTGCCATATTCCTGGGGAAAAATTGAGATTGGTTAAATTAATTTTAATATGATCATGTGGATTTTTTATGTCGCAGAATTCTATGTAACTATTTATAATAAATGCATGATAAGTCTTACTAATAAGTTACTCTCTGTTTACTTCTCTCACTGTAAATCCACCTTTCTTGAATTTAGGAAAAAGTTATTTTGTACCGAGCTTCCCATCCAGTGTTTCAATCTTGTGGTTTTTCTTTACCATCTCATTGACAATGCAAGGCGATAGAAAATGAGTCCTGGAATAGATATTTAACAGTAAAACATCTTATTGCTATATATAACACAGGTTTCTAATGTAATACAAATTAAAAGTTTAACATATTACCTGGAAAGCATGCCCTGATATGAGAAATGTACATTTTTGAGCAAAATGGTTGACAATAGAATGAAAAGCTTCTAGTTCAGAAGTCTGGTGGCCTTGTTGATAATTTTTGGAACATCTTTTGTAACTGTCCTTGAATTGATGATTTCAATGAAATCTTTCACATGCACTTTTGTGCCTTTATGAACAAGAAGGTGAAAAATAAGAACAAAAGGCAACTTGTGGTAGTATCTTATCATTTGCAACGAATTGGACATACTTACTTGATTTAAACCAAGCTTTTTCCTCTCCTGTCCCTCTAAATTTCCATGACTGCATGCTGGGTATAAATTCCCCGTGTCCTTCATTGCACATTTTTGGAGATGATTTCCAAGTGAATTCCTTTTTTCAAGCATTAATTGTGAGCTACCTCCAGGAAGATGAGGCAGCCTACCCAAGTAAGGTGATTGGTTATGCTTTTAATCCACGCAGAAACCATATTACATTCCCTTTCTTTGACAGAACTAGAAGCTTCTTCTTTTAAACCTAGAAATATTTTACTAGTACTTTATCATTATTTGCATTTTTATATAAAATATAATAATTGAAATATATGAAAAAATTTCATACCTTTCGCCAAACGTCGCATAAACAATCAAATTCATGATTTGTATTGGGCATGTTTCTCTCCGTACACATTTGACGACTTGGACATGACGGTCAAGTCACTAATGATCCTATTCTACTTCCATGTCACAATAATAGGGCCATTGTTCTGATCAACCCTTGTAATTCCATGGTGAGAACTACTTTTACTTCATTTGGACTAAACAAAATTACACATACATTTAAATGTCTATTAATCTGATTGTATTAATAATTTTTAAAAAGTTCTATATACACAGCAATTTTAAAATACTCATTACCTGAACAAGTTCCTAATGTGAACACAAGCCCTCAATCTAGGATCTATCAGCTGAATAAGCTCCATATTTTGCAGAGGTGTCCCGGACTGTCAAGCTGCGGCCGTCCTCCACCCAAAGGCCAATGGGTTCCTTGTTGCTTCACATACTCCACATAAGACTCTGTATAATCTCAAATATGAATAAATTCCAGGATTATGTTAGAACTTCTGATGATTGTAAAATTTGACAATTTGGTGCTTGGACATTCATGAATTGCAAAAACATTCCTAAAGTGCTTTAACTTGGAATGGACCCAGAATAAAAACAATTTAGATGTTGAATCAAGCAGGTTCCTGCAGGTACTTCCCCAATTAGGGTTGACTATTCCACGTTGAATTTGGAATTACAAATGATACAATTCAGTCTCAACCGAAATAAATGATCCTCTCATTTGCTTTATTTTCCCTACAACAGGTGACCTGCATATTGGAGCAGGTATGAACAGCTTCATTATTGTGAATTCAAACAATAAATTTTCTCTCTTCTCTGCTTTGGTTTCGTCATACAAATGAAAAGCAAAAAATTATGGTTGTAATCATTAACATATTGACCGTATACATAAAAGATAACAGACGTTTACTCACTCAATTTTCCTCAGAAGAATATTCTATAAGAATCATCACTATCAATAAATGTTGTTCTTGGTATTCAGAATCTGAGGACATGAAAACTTTCAAAAGTCAGAGGATTGTGGTGGCATGTCAGGAAGTTCTTTGTTTATAATGTTGTTCATTTTCTTTCATGTTTGCAACTGTATACCACACTCTTCTTGCTGGGTACTTTTAATTTAGTTCCTGGAAAAAAAATTAAGTTATAAATTTTTCTTTAGACATTGATGAAACAATTTCAATAAGTGAAAGTTTTTTAATGTACCTTTGTTTGATGTCCTTGTGTTTTTTGGATAGATTTGCTTTTCTAATTCCATGATCTGTTGTCTGACTAGATGCTTCTTTGGAAAATTTGATTTAATTCCTCCCCCCCTCCTAAATTTTCCTAACATAAGATCAAGTATTTATAAGTAAACAAGGACTGTGAAATTGGTTATGCATAAAACTTATGACTCCGAATGTTTCTCATTTCAAGCTTACGTGTGTTTTCTGATGTAATCTGTTGATCTTGAATTAAATTACCTGAATTTCTTGTTCTGCAATGATCTGCAATAATACATCTCTTTAATAAATTTTTTTTCTGAACAACATAAAGCACTCAATAATTCACGAAGTTGTTCACTAAATTGGAAAAGTAAAACTACCTTACCGAACATTTTCCCGGTTTTACGAAGCCATTATCCTTTTTCTGCTTTTTCTTGTACCTTCAGGGATTCACCCTCCTCTTCAAATGGAGCTTATGGTCTCGTTTTTGTCCCTTTCCTGAAACAACTGGGTGGTGTATTGTTGGACTGGACCCTGGAATTCAATAAACTTTGTACTTAACTGGAAAATCCTGTGATTTTTTGAACTGGTACTTCAATGGGTAGCAGGAATCATGCGAAATGTATTCACACAGGCTCGCAGTGTTTAGAGGGCCCCTCAAGGCCATTTCCTCTTGGAGTCTTACAAAAGGCAGTCATTTTGGTACAAGATCTGGTTCTTTTTCTTAAATGGGAAATAGTGCAGGGACACTCCATCTAAATGTGTATTGAAACACCCCACGCCGCTACACCTCTTCTACCCCTTCTTTTTTCACTGGGAATCAATCAGATCCATGTTTACTTGCATGTAAATGTTTGTAAAGCCACAGACTATCGCTGCAAGCCTGGTTACATTTGTGACAATCAACCAGCGGAAACTGCCGAGCATTCAGGTTTACTTGCAACTGGGGTTTGACATTTTGATTATTTCAGCCAAAAACCACATCTCCTACAAACGCGGCTTTTGGGCAGGTTTGGGTTTAAATGACAGATAAGTATTTTTAATACAAAAAAAAATTTTGCACTGGAGGTACCCTTTAAGATAGGGGCTGATTGCATCGTCTCAAAACTTCACGTACCTGTATGGGCATAATAAGGAATTCATGTATTGTTAATGAATTAGTTGATAATTTATTGATAATGAGTTATTGACTAATAATTGTCCAATGCGCATAGTATTTTAGCCCTTTGTCCAGTACCAGACAGCTTGATTTATGATTAACAACATTGCTTCATGTTTTCAATCAACAAACAGGGAAAAGAACTTTTCTGATATAATCTTTTTTCCAAACATTTTGTAGGTAATACAACAAAATTTGACAAACGAGGTAAACTTCCATTGTACGAAACATACACAAATCAGGGAATCCTTTCAACATCGGAGGAGGAAGTTTATAATTTGTTCTTTCAGTGATCCAAACATTCAATTTCAAAATGGGTGGTGATGGGTCAACACACCTTCTTCATTTCACATCTATACAGGTTTCAGTGTATTGTAAAATTACTCTTTGTTGTAAAGTGTTTATTAAACTTGCATTCCAAATATTTCTGCATGTTACTGTAGATTCCTTATTTTACGTGAGTACTTTATACCGCGAGTTAATTGACTCTAACACGTCAAATCGTGAGAACGTAAATTCATGATTGTTATGTTTAACTTAATGAATAGTGTTTACATGTATTTTAGTACCATCAAAATAAAAGCGAAAACTTTAATTTCGCGATCGATGCTCCTCGCGAAATTACGCGATAATGAATTACTCGCGTTTAATCAGGAATTTACAGTATTCAAACTAACATGCACCATCATGATAAACAAACAGTAGCTGCTATATTCTTGTACATGGTACCAGGTTTGTACTTTCAGTTGATACTAAAATGTTCTAGCTTCACACTTGTAAATAAAACCATCAAAGATAGCTAGCACAAGGATAAAATATCTAGGGCATTACTTAATACCAAATCAGACTGCACAACCCAGATAATCATCTTAAAAGATTGGCAATGGGATGAAAGATTTCTGTTTATCAAGCTGAAGACTTCAAGTCTGCCATTTGTATTACGTAAAAAAATTCTCTGAAATGTCGAGCTATATAGCTTTGATGATTTGCAAAGAGTCAAGAGAGATATGGACCATTGGGAATTTTACAAATCTGATTTTCAAAAAAGTAGCAAATACAGTTATGAACTTGGACAAAATCTTTGATTTGCACAGGTCATTTTCAGAAGAGAGATTCCCAATGGACATTAATTTACAAAATACCTTCATCAACAAGATTTCTCTTAAAATGCACGTAGAATTTTAATTTGTAGAAGTAGTAATTAAATAGTTTCCATATATTAAAAGATTAGATAATATTTGATGGAATAAAATAATTATCGAGAGATTTATTATTCAAGTTAAAACACCCCAGAAAATAACATATATTTGCATTAACGAACTTTTTGTCAATGACAGAGCTTTATTCAATATCAATTCATTGTCCAAAACCATTGTCCAATATCACATAAATTATCTTCATTATACGCTAAAAAGAAAAACCTTGTTAAAAAGAAATCAAGTGATTGAATTAAATAAACAAGAGGCCCACAGGCCTTAACGGTCACTGATTATCATAGCCCACACAGGGAGTCTCAATATTTGCATTTCTTAAGTCTCATACAGAGTATTTTAATCACATGTTAATATCTTTCAATATATGCATGCATATGATCTTCCTATTCATATCACAAGAAGATTATCCTTTCAATCTCACACGATTGTTCAGAATTTTTAATGAAAACCATATTGCTACTTTAATGTCTTAGTGAGCTTGACATTTGACCTTTTGACCTAAAATTCAATAACGAACATCTTCGTCTCATGAGTATATATATATGTATGAAATAGTGACTCTAGGTAGAAAGGATAATGCTCTGGAACCCGGAAACCATATTGCTCTTTGATGTCCAGTGCACTTGACCGTTGCCTCTTTTGCCCCAAATTCATTAGGATAACTCCTTTGTCCATGGTAGACCATATGCATGATATGGTGACTCTAGGTTGGAAAGGCTAACACTTAAAAGTCGGGAGCCATTCTGGCCTACAGACGGATGACAGACAATCTGATTCCAGTAACCCCCCCCCCCCCCCACTTGTTGCTGGGGTGTTAATTATGTTAAAAGGCTCCCTTCTCATTCCAAATATTCATTTACTTTCACATTAATATCAATAGCATTTGAGAAAAGATGCTTTTCAAATGTTTTACAAATAAACACTAATACCAAGTTTGCCCCCCCCCCCCATGTAAAACCCCTACCCCCGGGGATTACCAAAGATTTACAATTTTGGTAAAGGCCTTCCTGCTCTACATCACTTTGCATTTGGTTCTTCTCTCAAACATGTACGGTTGTAAGAAGAAGATTTTTTGAAAATTTGTCATTTTTGGCAGTTTTTGTCCCACCCCAAGGCCCCAGGGGTGCGAAGAGACCTAAAATATTATGAATTTATGTGCTCCTTGTCCCAAAGATGCTTCAAGCCAAATTGGAAAAGAGAATTGGACTGTTGGTTATCAAAAAGAAGTTAAAAATGTTCAATTGTTAACACATTTTATCAATTGACCATTTGGACCCACCCTAATACTAAAACCTCCTTCCCTAGGATCATGAAATTAATCTTTTGATAAAAGGTTCCCTATTCATTCAAAATATCCAATTAGTTTCAACATTATATATCAAAATGAGCATTAAGAAGATACTTTTCAAATGTTTTAAATTATAAATACTTATTACCAACTTTGCCCCGCCCTTGGGGTCAGAACCTCCTTACCCCGGGGTCACCAAATTTACAATTTTGGTAAAAGGCTTCCTCGCTCTACTTACTATGCATTTGTTTCTCTCAAAAGTGCGGTTGTTGAGAGAAGATTTTTGAAAATTGTCACTATTGGGCAGTTTTTGCCCCACCCCCAAGGCCAGGGGTGCAAGAGACCTGAAAATTACAATTTACGTGCCCCTTGTCCCAAAGATGCTTCATAACCAAATTTAAAAGAATTGCGACTGGTGGTTATCATAAGAAGAAGTAATGTTCAATCGTTAACCAGACATATGTACCAAATTTGGCCCCACCCTGGGGGTCAGACACCCTACCCCGGGGATCACCAAATTTACAATTTGTAAAGGCCTATCCTGCTCTACATCACTATGCATTTGGTTCTCCCAGACATGTGCGGTTGTAAAGAAGAAGATTTTTTGAAAATTGGTCTTTTGGGCAGTTTTTGCCCGCCCCAAGGCCCCAGGAGGTGCAAGAGACCTGAAATTTTTACAATTTATGTGCCCCTTGTCCCAAAGATGCTTCATACCGAATTTGAAAAGGATTGGACTGGTGCGTCTATCAAGAGAAGTTTAAAAAAGTCTTAAATCGTTACAGCATTATGTTACATACATTTTGGCCCCGCCCGGAGTCTAGAACCCCTACTCCGGGATCACACAAATTTACAATTTTGGTAAAGGCCCTCTCCTGCTCTACGTATCACTAATGCAATATTAGGTCTTCAGACATGTCGAACTGTCCTGCCCGTGTAAGGAAGAAGATTTTTGACATTGGTCAACTTTTGGGCATGTATATTTGCTCGACTAAAGCACGGAACAAGCCCCAAGGCAGCCCCCAGGAGGTGCAAAGAACCTGAAATTTGACAATTTATGTGCCCCTTGTCCCAGAAATGCTTCATACCAAATTTGAAAAAGAATTGGCTGGGTTGATTCAAAAGAAGTTAAAAATGTTCAATTGTTAAACGCACGACGCACGACGACGACGGACGACGACGGACGAAGAAACCAATTGCAATAGGTCACTGAGCTTTACATCAGGGAGCTGTACACCTAAAAAGACTTGGATATACAGAACATTCTAAAATATTCTCACAGGTGCCACATCTTTCATCAATCTCTGTATGAAAACAAAGTTACCCAGTTTTCCTGCCCATTGTCAATTTGGTGCCTTTGTGTTTTGATAGTCTCTATAATTAAGTGATCGAATCGAACCACTGTTGAAATTTCAGTCTAAGTCATCTTTTAAAAATTGTAAATTGAATTAAAAAAAGCATCTTAGATAGAATACATATCATTAAAATACATTTTTAATTCCATCATAAAGGTAAAGTAAAAATATAGTGTTTAATTTTTTCTTAATATATATAGCTGTACATAGTGATTAATTGTTTATAAAACTGTACACTGAGACAAGTGTATAAAGAGTGTGGGGAGCTTTAAAATACCTACATGTATCTGTAAAAGAATGTCCTTATATGGATGCAAGAAACCCCATTTATGACTAACAAATTGTGTATTGTAGGTGTCCCCTATGAGGGCTTTTCCAAACGATGAATCAATCCCATTTTTCAAATTCACAAAAATTAATTCCTCATTTTGTTTTTTTGTATACTAGGCCTATATATCTTAATTACTACACCTACAGGAAAATGATGACATGCAGAACCAGAAAGTCCAGAATGCATCAGTGGGTGGAATGTGTCATAATTTATATTCTTTACCAATTTGAATATAACCATGACAATATATTACTGTAACACAAGTCGTAAGCAATATACATGTACTGACACTTTAACAGACTGCAACATTGAGCTATATATACTGAGTATTGAGTAAGAAAAGGTTTAGCAACAAAACGCTGAAAAATTATATATGCATTTTTGAGGCAAAATGTTAACACATGTATCACTCTTACAGTGATTTTGATAAGGATTTTCATTTAAAACAACCATAAACTCTAAAACAAAGGATTGTTTTTCCTGCTGCCTTTTCTGGCATAAAAAAATTAGCCCGAAAAGAAAAGAGTGAAAAAGGGGGATTTTCACAAAAAGGTGTGTTTTCCTATTCATTACTAATTATTGCCAAGAAACCTCATTTGATGAGTGGAAGTTGCTAACTGTGCATGGGAATACCAAAAATGTTGTTTTTTCACATTTTTTTGCAATTGAAATTTTTTTCATATGGAGATTTAGTCCCTTGAAATTTTCAAACTTCAATTTTACAGAAATGTCCTTTGAACAATTTAAGATGTCATTTATGAATGAAAATGAAGTCTGAAACACAGTGTAAGACATGCATGTTAAAGATTTTTTTAATTTTTACAACTGCTGAAACATTTTCAAGAGGTCAAAAAAAAAAAAACTTTTTACTCAGTATACATATGGTAACCAATGTAGCCAAAATGACCAACTGCTGAACAGTGAGTCCTGCACACTAAGTATCACATATGATTCTATTTGAGAGTGTTATGAACATAGCTACATTGAATATTCATTTCCATATGCAGTGACTTTTCAATGGCTATATAATTCAATGGTCCTAAATATACTTATTATTATTGAAGCCTAGAGAACTCTATACAACCATGGAGATTGTGTATAGATTGTTTGACTTCATTCATTATTATAAATGAGAGTGCAAATAATAATCAATCTAACCATTTCACATCCTCCTATAACCCATTTTATTCAAATTATCTAAGATATGCTTTCTCCCTTCACCATTTTCATATAATTTCTGTAATCTCCTGTGTTCATATAAATACATATAATCATGATCGGTCAAACATCGCAATTTGTCAAGAAGCTTTTAAAAGTTATATATGTCCAAAAGAAACAAATCTGTTGAATAATTCTGATAAATATGAATGTTCACAGAAATTTGAATTCTTCATATTAATCAGATCAAGGTCAGGAAAAACAGAGAGAGAGAGAGAGAGAGAGAGAGAGAGAGAGAGAAGAGAGAGAGAGAGAGAGAGAGAGAGAGAGAGAGAGAGAGAGAGAGAGAGAGAGAGAGACAGACAGAGAGACAGAAAGACAGAGAGAGAGAGAGAGAGAGGAGACAGAGAGAGAGAGAGACAGAGAGAGATCAACAAGCAGCAGCGAGCATTTTCCCCACAATGAAATATGGGTGTGGATGAAAATTTGTTAGTTTTGTTGTCACCAATGGTGTTAAATGTTGATATTTTGATAATAATTAAAAATTTGAGAATTCTTTACAGTTCTCTATTTAGCAGCTAGGACATGGCAATGATATTTCAGTCACTCATAGATTCCATTATATATATATCTTGAGTACAGTAACGAATGAACTGATCAAATCATATACAAATACAAGTACAGAATAGGACCCATCCTGTGGTCCTTGACAACACAAATGGAAAGTTATACCAATCAAAAATACAACATTTTCTTTACTAACGTATCCCCCCCCCCCTCCCCCATCAAAATCTCCTACACAACGATCTGAAGGAAGGAAATGAAATTACATCGCTTCAAGTAAAAAAAATAATTAGTATTAATTCAATTTCGAGAAACAGCAGATGAATGAAAATTCTGTTTCTAGATATCTGAATGAATCATGAATTGAATGTTGAAATTCTAGCATGTTGCTGTTTATGATAAACTACTTTCATTTTCATGCCATGCATTTTATTTCGTGTTCCTCTGTTGATATTGTAGCGTATCTAAAACACCGAGAACTTTCAACAAATGTACAAAACCAACATCAATGCCAGAGTGAGAATGCATTCAATTTTTACAGACTAAAACTTTCAGGCACCTTACCTTTGTTTTTGCCGGAAGTGAATTAGCATTGATTACTTACGAACGATAACTCCTTTCTTAACCGATCCCGATCAAAAATATTGTGCAACAGCAATCTGAACTTCTTCAAAGTAATTCGTTTATCATATTTCACTTCTCGGAATTGTAAAAAAGTTAAAAATGAATAAATAAATAAATTTTTAAAAAGATGTTTTGGTTTTTCTTTTTCTTAACAATCATGACCCTTTTTTTTTTTTTTATCCTTCTGAATATAGTATAGGTTGTCTTCAAGGGTCCTCCCGTGCTTTTCTGGGTTTCTAATTTGTTCCTTTCATACGTTTTTTCATCGACACTTTTAACACCACTAGACTTCTAGATAGAATGATTAGAATGATACATAATGTTCCAATTGCTTGTGGGGAAATTCCATTTTTTTTAATTTTTTTGAACATATTTTATTAAAAATCAAAAGGATTGGAGACAAGTTCTTACAACTTACTGGCCCCTCTCCTTTCTACCTCTGGCGCGCGATCTTGACTGGAGGAATCTCATCATTGCTTTCCCACATATATATAAAACATCATTGCATTTCCACTCTTCGTTTGGTTTCTTCTGTCTGATGCTTGACCGGAGGAATTCTAATTTCTGTGGAAACGAGGGGTAATTCATATTCGGCAAGAATGACCCCTCGTTTCCACAGAAATTAGAATTCCATCATTGCTTTCCCACTCTTTATTCTGAAGCTCTCGACTGGAGTACTTGCTTTGTTTGCATTAACTTTGAAAACTAAAATTTAACACAACTGAAATCATATCAATTTTTAAAGAGAGCTAAAATTCAAAATGCAGTAAAATATACAAAATTAGCGCTTTGATTTGAATTTTCCACTATTTTTTCTTTGAATAGAGGGTGCACTCCCACAGCTCCAACTCTTTTTTTTTACTTTTTAATCTCTTTGATTCCTGGTGGGACATGGTATGATGGTACCTCGGCTATGTACAGTCCTTCAGCGCACTCTGTTAAACGTTGTTGCTGAGTTTCTTGAATTCCGTTTTTCCCAATGACCTGTTTTTGCTGCATTCTTGGTCATTCTGTCTGTCTTGAGATGTACATGTATGTGTTCACATATTTCTGCGACATCAGACATAAATCGTCAGCAACGTCAAGGTTTTGCAGACATTACGTGAAGGTCTTCTAACCCCGATCTTGCCAACGATGATACCAAGTATTTTTGACTGACCGCTGTCTGTAGCCACCCATCCCCCACCCCCCACCCCCAAGGCTTTTATAAGCTTTCCATTGTGGATGACTAAGCATGAAGTATCGTTATACAGTTGTTGTATGCGGTTGGTGAAAGTGGATGGACTCCATGTAGTGTTGGAGTAGGCTTTAGATGACTTAAAAAACTGTCAATACTATCAAAGGCCTTCTGAAAGTCGATGACCATGAAGCAGAGGTAGTGCTGACCGTCACTTTGATGATTGTTCATGTAGAGTGACAATCGGTGTGTTCAGGAATTGTCCTCTCTAAAGCTGACCTGTTATGAGCAAAGTCGTTAGTCTAAGTCTTTCTAGGATTATTCTTGTAAGAGCCTTGTTTGGGACAGAGAAAGGTCCTGTTGCCAGGGCAGTACATTGCCCTGCCCCAGGTCTCCTTTCTTCGGTTAACAATTGGTGTCCTTTCTTTCAGTCCGATGGTATACTTTTCCCTCTGTCCAGACTTTCTGCAGGAGAGAAAGTGTTATGCCTGTTTGTGGGGCTTCAGAAGGGATTCCGTGAAGTCCAGCTACCTTTCCTCGGGTTCTTTAGAGCCTTGATGTTCTCAGCTCTTGTGGGATGACCGGTAATCACTGCTAGGTCAGAGTCTGCTGAGGTACGTTTTGTATTTTTGCAGTGATGACCGGATTAGGAGTTCTTTGAAATGGTCAGCCCAACGCTTTCGTTTGCGTTCTTTCATTTTGATGTTTTTTTTTTCAGTTTTCTGCGTCGTCATTCATTTACTCTGGGTGGTGTCTTCCCAGCCAGGGTGTTAGTGACTATGTACGGGTGCTGCTTGAGATTGCATTGCTTTGTCTGGGTGCTAGTGACTCTGCTTAACATTTCATTGCTTTTGTCTACAATGTTTGTTAGTAAGTAGTTACTTCCTTCTTTGAAGTGGAATCTTGCTGTAATTATTCTGGGTGAGATGGGTTTCCATTCTATCAAGGATGCTGAAGGCATCACGATGGAGACTTTTTATGTAGTAATGTACCACTATCACCTGCTTATGGTGTGTATGTTTTCTCAGTTGATATCGATAAGCAAGGGCTGCCATGCGAATGATGATTTTTTAAAGCGAGGCCAACTACTAACCAAAAAGTTGATGCGTGCAGGGTTATAATTAATCTCGTTTAAAGTAATCATTTCGCAAATTCTACGGCCGCTATAATGACCTTGTTTGCGATTACAAATTATCACTAAGTCATATGTTGACTGATTTGTTTCATACCTTTGTTAGACTGTCATTTTCATACTAGATTTACGACGAGGTAACCCCGTTTACTTTGTTTCGACTACAGGCTCACGGCGGGTGTGACCGGTCAGCAGAGTATGCTCCTCTCCATAGCACCTGATCTGCCTTCGCTTTTGTCGAAGGTCCGTGTTGCCCTACACTCGATTTTTAGTATGTGTTCTTGGGACTATGTTACGTTTGATACTTGTTACTTCGCCATTTTAAGCTGAGTGTTTTTATATATATATGCATGTTCAGCGAATATGATTTTCCTCTACTAGTCAGTGTAGACATATGCTCATTCCATTCCATCTGCTCTCACGTGTGTCTAAGAGTTGGATGATGAAAAGGCAAAGATAACGAACAGTGGCATTTCTCTTAAATCCAAAATCGAATGCAAACTAAGATTTGGGCAAACACGAACCCCTGGATACACCAAAGGTGGGATCAGGTGCCTAGGAGGAGTATGCATTCCCTACCGACCGGTCACATCCGCCCAGAACCCATTGTCTTGATCAGGTAAACGGAGTAATCCGTAGTTAAAATCAGTGTATAAAAACAGTTTAACAATTGCTATGAAACACGCCAGAAAGCATTTGACTCAAAATTATTAGTAATGATAGATAAAACATCTTCATTATAGCGAAATATCGAATTAAAGCCCACTGCTAGTGATTTCTTCTTCTCAGCTAGAATCCTTGGAATGAATTCTGCCTTATAGGAATATAAAAACAGGCCAGCTAACAAAGGAGCACAATTCGTGCCCATGGGAATTCCAAAAGACTGTTGGAAGACCTGGCCTCAAGACCATAAACTGAGAATAAACTTAAGTTTACATTTCAAACCCAGTTGACTTATTAATTAATTTTCATAAACACATGAAATTTCTAATATTGGTTTGCATTTTATTTCTTTTTGAAATCGTGTAATGGTTTTAAACATCCGTGTTCTGAATATTAAGATATAAGTAATAAAAATTTTGACTTACTATAGTAAGCCTATTCTCAGTTTATGGTCTTGGGGCCAGATCGCCAAACACTACAAAGATATTGTTAATGAGGGACTCCAGCATTCCTTTAATATCAACATCAGAGTGTTTGTTTAAATCAGAGTGGAGTTTAACAAAGTAATTTTTGGAATGACTGATCTGTGTCCTTTTTCCATTGCTGTCTAAATATCAAAAAAGTCTAGTCTTTAATTTATAGTTAAGAGAGATCGTGAAAAGTGTTGAGAAGTCATATGTTCTGATATTGTTGATAAGAGAATGAGTTTGGGATTTTAAATTTATTAGAAGTTTCGTAGAGTTTTTCAGAATCCACATTTGATTTAAACCACTTCTGGCATTTGTCACATTACGTCTGAAGTTGTTCCTTCACAATTATTAATATTTACATGAGGAGTAAAGGTAGGGGCTTGGTGGAACATTTACTAGACCCTTGTTTATAAGGGGTTTTGTGAAGTTATGGGATTAAGTGTAGGTACGATAATTCATATTCGTCGGTTTCACTGCATGAAACATGATTTTTTGAAGAATTTCATATCTCTTGTAGGGGTATCTGGGCTGCACTCCGCCCTCACCCCCTCACCCCCCAAACCCCGTTTCAGACATTGTTCACACGTTCAAAGACCTTGTCCTTGTTACTGTTTTCATCGCCAGAAGATTTTTCGGCCGACTAGTTTCCAAACATCTTTCACCAATCCGCGTCTAGATGAGGAAGCTTCCAACGCAGACATCACTCTATCCCGAATTTGACACCAGGTGGCCATACGAAAATAGCGTTTTGAATTTTGCGCGAAGATGGCCCCAATGTTGGTGAACAATCAATCAACAATCGAACCAAGTACGATACCCAGAGAAGGTCACAGGAAGTCACCCGAACCACACACGTAGTCACCCGAACCACACAACGAATCACCCGAACCACACACGAATCACAAAATTGATTTTGGACATGAGTTAACTGGATTGAACAGCTATTTGAGTCTTTGACAAATGTTTTTCGGTAAGGGGAGGTGCTGAATCTGTAAGAGTTGCTCATCGTGTTCTCTTGAGTAGCATGAAAACAGTTCTGCTGCCTTCTTTGTCCAAGTTATCTCATCATCAAACTATGCCACTCTGCGGGAACTGAATTGTGTTTTTGATACAGAAGCTTTATACACGTCTTTACTCTGTAGAGCTACTCAAGATTGTCTGCGAAAGATGTTCTGCTAACCTTCCATACGTCCACGTTACCCTGACACATGAGGAACTCTTGAGTTATACTCGAATTCGCCGACACCATTGTCCCTTTCGATGTCATCGAAAAAGCAAATATAAACAACAGCGATCAATCTCGTAAATCCCAAATATAATACAAAACAAGAATTGGGCAAACACGAACCTCTGAATACACAAGAGTTGGGAACAGGTGCCTAAGAAGAGTAAGCATCCACTGCCGACCGGTCACACCCGGGCCGTGGGCCCATTGTCTTCATCAGTTAAGGTCATACGCAACGTTCGTTATCTGTATATATTTTATAGAACTATTTAATATAAAATCATAGTACCCTTAGATATTCTTTGAGAAAAAATCAGACCATATTTCCTGTGTTTTGGAAAAGATAAGCTGATGAAGAATGTAATTTGCACAATTATTCATACTTGAATTCTGAGTTATCTCTCTTTGGAAAAGCAAATGCAATGCACCTGCACGTATACTATACTACAAAAACACTGTCAGTTGTTGTATAATTATATTTTATCATCATCAAATAATTTCGAAGGATTGAATGATGTTTGCGTTGTATACAACTCTTATATTATTATTGGAAGTCTTCAATTTTGGAGATAGAAAAAAAATTGTGAAATGTACATTGCGTATGCCCTTAAACTGAGTAATTACAATGTATACACGGCAGCATTGCGAGGACTTCACATAGTCGTATTGCCATCCTACGAACATCAGGCAGCTTCTTGTTTCCTTTGTACGTTGTATTGTTTTCGTGAGGCGAAAGATATTCACACGAAGTCGAGACGAAGATGACTCGATAGCCTAACGAAGGTCACAATGGACAAAAGAAATCAACAATAAAAAATTTGCAAGGTCTTTCGGGTATTTTTTGGCATGCCAAACATTTTGCCACTCTCACAAACTTACTGCCCAGAGCCGGAGAAACTCAACCGACGGTTCTACGATGGCTCAAGGTGCCCTCACGAAATAGCAGACGGCAGTGTCCTTTATTGCCTGTCAATTTCAGGGCAGTGTGATGCCTGCATAATAGAGAGTTGGGTTTCTTCTGTTGCTCTGTTTATGTGGAGAATCTTAACATGGTAGGGCTATTAGCCTATTACCCCTACGCATACACATACCCCACCCCTGAACCCGGGCCCTGAACCCAGAGGACCGGTGGTTTTCCTTCAATTTGTTGCACGTTCCGGCAGTTTAAAGGCGCCGGGGACTCGCCTTTTGCCACTGCCAATCGGCTACCGAAATATTTCTGACCACGAATCGTGAGCCGTGAAATGTGACTAGCGGGCAAAACCTGTTTGAGATGATGGGTATTAACTCGCGGCGATTTATAGCTTCGTAGTGATTTTGATACACGGAATAATATAACGAACAGTGACGGAAGGAAAAGTCCGGAAATATATTGTTCGGATTTTTTTTTTTTTTTTTTTTTTTTTGCCTTCAAGGAATCGAAAACCTAACCAGCCTGATGCTTAACAAATAAATCATTTTGTTTGGCCTCATTTCACATGTCGCACAATGCGATATACAAATAAACTGTTATGTAATATTTACAGTCCATCATGATTTTGCCAGGAAAAACTCCAACAATGAATGACATGGCAAAGCTATATTACAGAGTAGGAAGTACCAACACAATGTGTGTACTATGTATACTATGTATATAACCACAGCCACTCAACAGTTTAAAGATTAATGATAAAAAAAAAAACTGTCTTCCTCTGAAACACTATTCACGTGAATAGCTTGTTTACAGGAAACTGAAACTATTGTTTTTAATATAATATATATTTAAAACGTCGAGAGCCTGTGATCCTAACTCGTGAAGAGTTCTAAATCATACAATATTATGTATAATGACACCTTCAAACATTTTACATCGAACTTCAGTTAATGTAAAATATATCGAATGAAGTTATGATTCACATTAAAAGCATGATCCAAGCCCTTAATTATTTTATGTTTTTTAATGTTATTCATGCCCCGTGATACTAGCATGTTTGGGGGACATAGTTTTTGGTTTGTCCGTCTGTCTGTTTCGTCGCAAAAAAAAAAAACTTGAACCTTGTTCAATCTTTTGAAGACTTTCTTGTGACAAGATCTTTCATTTGGTACCAGAACTACTTTGTTGTCTCACGGTGGTGGTGGTGGAGGTGGTGGGGGGGTCAGTATTTTACATATATATACGCATCTTGTCAAAAGTTCGCAACTTGTATTTTTTTTTTTTTTGGTTATGTTCAAAGGGGGACTACTCTTGCAAACATAGTCTGCAAAAATAATGTGGCACGTACAGTTTTGCATTTTTTTTCATTTGCAAACGTGAATGTATTCGTTAAAGGGACATGGACACGTTAATTCGTAATCATTAATTTCATTCACTCAAACCATTATCAATGGTACATGAGGTACATTTATAAATACAGAGGCGTAGACTGATTTTGAAAGTGGGGGGGGGGGCAAACTTAAAAAAATCACAGAAAGTGGGGGGGGGGGGGCAAACTTCAAATTATGTGACAAGCAAAAAAAAAAAAAAAAAAAAAAAAAAAAAGGCATTTGAACACTAAAAGTGGGGGGGGGGGGGGGGGGGGGGGCAAACCTCTATTTATTACTGAAAGTGGGGGGCACACTTGAAAATTATGTGACAAGCAAAAAAAAAAAAAAAAGGCATTGAACACTAAAAGTGGGGGGGCAAACCTCTATTTATTACTGAAAGGGGGGGGGGGGGGGCAGACTTCAAATTGTGTGCAATTTTTGCAGAAAAAAAAAGTTACTCGAGAAAAAAGTGGGGGGGGGGGCAAAAACATATTTTTCCCCCCCCCACTTTTTGAAAGTGGGGGGGGGGGCATGTGCCCCCCATGCCCCCCCCCCCCCGGCTCCTACGCCATGAAATATAATTATATAAACAATATTTCAAAGGGTACAAGTATATTAACATTACATACAATACATGATGTTCAATAGACAAAAATACATTTCGGTTGACATCACTGAAGAGACATAATTTGTCGAAATGCGCATTTGGTGCATCAAAATTGTACGTATATGATTATTATTTATGACCCCTGAGTCGAGGCCCTCGCTGGTGGACTGTTAGTCCCCGAGGGTCTCTACAGTCCAGTTGCTGTTACTAGCTTAAATACGGATATGTATTGAATTGCAGTGGTAAAATTGTGGAATTTATATAAATATTAAGGATTATCTCCCTCAGGCATAGCTCTGATCCTTCGAGTATTGGCTCCAATCTTTGGCACTACATTGTTCACTTTTATTATAGTTTAAATTCCATGTTTCGGATTTCCAACAATTCGGTTTGAGCATCACTGAAGAGACATATTTTGTCGAAATGTCATTTGGTGCATCAAAATGGTAGTGTATGTTTATATTACTGTGGTATTTCTAATGGTTAGCAAAAAATGAACGTCATTTTGAGTTACAAGTGAGATACAGCACTTACAATTCTTCACTATGTAAACAATGCTCGAGCCTTGTTTTTGTTTACATAAAGATGTGCTTCACGGAAAATCATGTTGAAAACAAAAATGGGATGTGAAGAATCACTAGGAACTGTTTATTGTGTTCAGAATGAACTTGTAATTGTGTAATGTGAAAAAAATCTGCTTTAAACGGAATTAACGTATACTAGCATATTAAATGTAGGTAAACAAAAACATGGCTCGAGCCTTGTTTACATAGTGAAAAATTGTAAGCTTGTAACTCAACAAATGATTTTTTATTACCATTAGAAATACCCTAAGTGAGCATTGTAAACATTAAAAATGAAAATCTAAAATTTGAACATTTTAAACTCAGAACGTGTCCATGCCCCTTTAATTCAGCATGTCATCAGTTTATTAGTGGATTTGTTCACTCAAGTACTATAGTGTCTGTAAGAATCATGCAGAAGGTGGCATACCCATAGTCTCGGATTTTGATGAAACTTTCCACAACTCTTCATTATAGTGAAATATAAAGGCACAGTTGCTATGGAAAATTAAACTTTATATTTCCATAGCAACCAGTGTATAATGAATTGCAAAGTGAAAAAGGCATACATTTCAAAATCTGTATAAAAATGAAAAGAAAATTTTTTAGATTGTGGTGACAATTTATTTGGGAGATGCAAAGGTTATCTAAAGATAAAAATGTACAATAATAAGCAGATATTGAAATAAATGGGTTTGTACGTAGAGGATTTCAGAATGGGCATTGTTTTGATATTTATCAATTTTCTGAAAATTTGACTATTTTGTTATTTTAATTAGATATAACAAAAATTATCGGAAATGTGCCATATATATACTGACGCATATTTTCTAAATGAACACTTGGTGTACTCAAAACAAAAATCAAAAGAGTAGGAAATATACACAGGGATGGTTGCTAGGCAACTCTTTTGGGCACATTTTTAACACACTAAAACACAAATATGTACAATATATGCATTGGAATAATTATATGTACTAAAATTTAATATATTTTATAGTGTTTCAAAATATTTCAATGAAAATTCAGACCCATTGAAGACTTCAAATTTCATCATATTACCATAGCAACCAATTTTCTTTGGCAACACATTCATGCTTTCAAATTGTACGATTCAATTGCACTAAAATGGGAATAAAATACAAATCTATATACGATCATATAATTTTCTACAGTCAAGTAAAATTCCCACTGCATACAAAGGTCAAGTTGGATGTAAAAGCATGAAATTTATATCTACATAGATTTTGTCAATCACGTGAATGTTGTAGTCCATGGGAAAAATCAAAACCAGGTTAAATGTGAAGAATCAAATGAACCGTGACTTCATTAAAACATGCATGCCAATAGATACATTATAATTAGACAATGACACAGTGATTTTGCACGCAATTGTTGTCCTTTTAAATTCTTCTCAAGCAAGGACGTTCTCTGGTATAACGATACTCTAGAAAGTCTAGTTATGGTTATAATGCAAGGACACCATCAAATGACACAAAATTCCATTGACTAATTCCACTCAAATGTTCCCAGTTTAACATTACCTTCTTTTGACTTGCGTTTTGCAAACATTTGCACTGTTTCTGTTATTGATAAGAATTAACTTAAGGCTTGTGACTGGTTGTTAATTTGAGGTGAACAAATACAAATGACAAAGGTTTAAATATTGACTGGGATTGATTGAAACAAACGATGCAGGTATTTCAGATATTAATCTTCGTTCCCATAGGCACCATCGAAGTTCGCGATCCCGAAATGAAGTCAAAATTATGTGAAACGAATTCGTAGACCTGATTGTAAAATGATCCAGTATGTGATTATATGAAAGTTCTGGTGAGTTTGACACTTTCAGTGTTTCTGTGGATTTACTGGAAAGTTCTGTGCTTTCAAAGGCGTTCAGAAGATGTTACCATGTAGATCGGTAGGACCATTGAAGTGATTCTCATATTCCATAATCTATGGCGGTCATCGTAACCAAATAGCATTACCAATCTATCAGAATAATCTGCTTTGTAATGGATCAAATGAATCAATAGATAACCCGTCGGATTTGCATTGTGCAAGCACATCAAGAAAAATGAACTTCTTTGGTTGCATGTCGTCGAAAACCGCGCCTTTAGAAGAGGTCAGAACGGAGGCACTCCCCAAGAACTGTGTAGCCTCGTTTAACTGCCAGCTATCGCTAGAGACCGGTCGTCCCTGGGTGTGTGACGTCACATTTCTCTCTAACGGAAGGATCGCGCTTCTGGACAAATGGAATGAAAAATTAAAAATACTGGACCAAAAATACTCTTGCAAAACGTCTTTTTCCATAAAAGATGCTGAGGCGCTCTCCTCTGTGTCTAATGACGTCATAGCTGTCATGGCGTCAAATACTATTGTTCTCTACTCCATCAAAGGAAAATTGTCGGATATAACAGTACAGGAAACACGATTCGCTGGGAAAGGGCTAGCAATGGCATGTAAAGATAATTACGTGGTGTTCCTATACGAAAATAGAGATGTATACAGCAGCGTATACGTAAAAATAATGACGGTTTGTAATGGCGGACTCTCATGTCATGCATCGGTAGAGATTGACATGGACGCAAATCTTTCGTGTTACATGGCTATCAGTGATAAAATGAAACGTATTTTCCTAGGAAATATTGATCAGAAGACTGTCATGTGTTTCTCTACGTCATCAGGCACTTTGCTTTGGGAAACCAAAATGTCGTCTTGGCCGCGAGGAATGGTATTTGTGGATAATAAAATTCTAGTCGCTACTTTCTTTGATCACAAGATCCATTGTCTGAACATCAAGGGGGAATACCTGGGCGTTTTGTTCGACTCCTCCAGTGGGATTCACTATCCACTAGCCCTGTGTTTACACAGACCTACACAGCATCTACTTGTGCAATGTGACCACTTTGGAGAATTCAAAGTGTTTGAAATATCTGCTTTAGAAAGTTTAATAAAGGTGGAAAATTAGTATTCAATGTCTTATTACTATATATGCATACTTTTAACGATATACTCGTATATGATTATCATTCATACTTCATCAATCCATACTATAAATTCTAAACAACATTTCTATACTACTGAATCTGATAGGTTTTTGCAGTAGTCCGTAGTCTGTGTGGTTTCTTCGTTATTCAAGGTTTCTGGTCCATTACTCACCAAAGTCTTTAATTGGAATTTTGCGTCCTCGGTCTTTAGTTTGAATTTTGAGCGTCCTGAATTCTTTGTTGAATTCTGTCACTCGCAATTTAGTTTGAAATTTTTGTGTCTCGGTCTTTAGTTTGAAATTTTGTGTCCTCGGTCTTTAGTTTGAATTTTGTGCGTCCTCAGTCATTAGTTTGAATTTTGCGTCCTCAGTCTTTAGTTTTGAATTTTGCGTCCTCAGTCATTTAGTTTGATTTTTGCGTCCTCAGTCATTATTGAATTTTGCGTCCTCAGTCATTAGTTTGAATTTTGCTCCTCAGTCTTTAGTTTGATTTTGTGTCCTCATGTCATTAGTTTGATTTTGCGTCCTCAGTCTTTAAGTGAAAATATTGCGCACTCAGTCTTTAATTGGAATTTTGCGTCCTCAGTTTTGCGCCCTCAGTAGACGCGGAAAGAAGCATCTGTATCCATTCAAAATGCGTCAAACATACGTGCCAAAGAAAACTCCAAAAGCGTAAACAGTACAGGTTGCATTACCAAATTTTACCTATTCTTGAAACCCGTTTTGGATTGATGATTACCGACGTCATATACAGTTTTCATGTTTAATTTTTGTTTTGCTACAAGCATCACAAGTGCATGTAAATTAATTAAATTACCCTTGGCCTGGTACTTATCGATTTACCAACTTCCCTTTTTGTGTGTCAACAAAAAAATTATTTCTTCCGATAACAGCAATAATTACTTTCTTATTTGAAAGTTCAGTTTCAAATATTTTGCATACTCCTATAACTATTTTAAGTAGTTATTATTACATTAATTATATCATTGGTTAATCAATTATCCAAGATGCAAGAGTTGACAATATGGACACCACATATTGATATAAACTCAAATGTATATTCAAATCTAATGAGATTTTCAAATAATTATAGTTATGTTTAATTTATTCAGATCATCACACCAATTATTGCACGCATTGATTCATTTTGAAAACTAATATCTAGTAATAAATACAGTAAAACTTCGGTATCTCGAACACTGATATCTCGAATACCATGGTTATGTCGAAGTGATGATTTTCTTAATATTTTACCCTCGATATCTCAAATCCACAGATCTCTGTCCCATCGAGTTCAAGATAAGGAGGTTCAACTGTATCTTCAATTTCTCTGTTTCTACGAAATGCGTTTTCCATGATTGTTACGCCGACTAGAATGCCTGTTTATGATGACACAATCCCAGAACAACATAATTAAATTTTATCAAACCTTAGGTCTGTATTGCTGTGAAATCTAATTCACCATTCTCTAACCAGGGTTTTCGGTCGACTCCGCTTCCCACAAACGGAGGGGACCAAAAACCCTTGGATAGCAAAGGTGATAGTAAAACTTTTGCACAATTATGCAATTCGGGATCAATATATTTCGTCACTCTTTAAGCCATTCATAAAGACTACCCTATTTTTTTCCTTTACAAATCAAATGCATGGATACAATGAAACCAAAAATCTATGCTGCACCCCTTCATATTTGAATAAAGAAAAAACCAAATGTTAAATGAATATACCGCGTACATTAAAAAGACAAATATATAGGATTTCTATAATCTCAAAGGCGCATATTGTAGACCCATATGTTTGCAAATTTAATTTAGCTAAAATTGTTCACAATACAATGCTTGACAAATTTGCAAGTTGTTTACTCGAACTTCTACCAACTGATTGTTCAATCAATACAAGATCAAAATAAGTATTGTTTCCGACAAACTGTTGACCAGTAGCTCCACAGGAAACGCGAGAGGGGGCGAGTAACCTCCTGACGATTGATTTCTTTGTTTCCTCTCTGTCTATAAAAGGCGGGAAAAAGACTCCAATTCTTACACACAGGCACAGTGGGCATCCGGGCACAGATGTAGCACCCAGCGACATGGGCTACGAGCAGCACGAGACATGCTATGATATTAGCAACTTGGAGAAAACAAGAAGGTTGGTGTTTAAGATATTACGTATTAGTTTGTTGTTGTTGTTTTTTTCAAAGAAGTAACAGAACATACACAACACGTACAGTGTACATAAATTTATTCTCTTATACCAAAAAAAAGTATATTAGTCATCGCACGTATTCCTCGGTGATCAATATACATGTACAATTGTAGTTGATGGAAACAAATATATAGTAAGTATCAAATTCAGGGTCATTCAAGAACCTAAAAATAACTACAACGCGTACAAACCAAACCGAGAGATGTGTGACAGAACCCTCCCTCTTCTTAGTTTGAAAATGCCACCTAGCAAGGTGCTAGGGCCCTCCCCTGGGCTAGATGAACGATTAACAAATAAATTGTGATCGAAAATAGGCCGATAAAACGACATGTCTTGATCATTTTCCTTCAAATAGTTCCTAACACTACCCCCTTTTATTAAATGCAGTTTAAAGGTCGCAAAAACATTTATGTTGATAAAATATTCTTTGTTCCGGATAAACTTTCATGGTTTCAAACATAGAATGAAAATAAGAATTGATAAGAACGAAATTTTCAAATACATTTCCGATATAATTCCATTAACTTGAATCCCCAGGGTCGTAATTTTTGCTTATACGATCATATATCACCGGAGTTAGTGTAACAACATTGAAGTCCCTCTCCAATTCACGTTTTATATAAATTTCAAACTGTCATTTTCTTGAAGCTAAAAAATCTTCTTTTTTTTCATTTTGCTGATAAAACAAAGCAATTACATGCACATTTCAGTGTAACGTTCTGGGTGCGTGATCGGCAAGATTACAAGATACTATAACAAAGCTTCCCGACAATAACTAAAGATATCGCACTCACAGATCAGGCAGCTACACTCTATATCACAGGTTCATAAAATTAATAAAGAGTTTCCCGTCCAAACGCCTGCTGAATCTCCCAGGGATTTAAATTTTCACGGGGACGATAGAACGGGTCTCGGACCTTTTGTGGCAGTGATAATGTAGAAAAAAAATCTTTACATAAAGCCATTGTTTCAGAAATCACCTTGTTTACTACAACTTTATGAAGGGATTTAATATATAGCTATATTTATAAATATATATTCTGGAGATGCCTTGCCGAATGCATGGTGTAGTAACTTAGGAAAGAAACATCGAATGTTGATCTGCAGTTCTGAAAAGTGCAAATCATTGTATATATTCTTTGGACTTTATATATGTGTAAAGTTACAGGAGTAAAAATAGTCTTGAAGAATGAAAGTAAGAATCTTTGGCATTATTTTTGTTGTTGCCGATGGGTAGCATAAAAAAGCGCGCTGCAAAATCGATACTACAATTCAGCGCACAATAAAGACTCGCGACTAATTCGATAAGTATCAAATCTTATTCAGAAAAGTACTTTAAATTAGAATTTATGCAAGCATATGTTTAAATTCGACACTAATATTACTTTTTTTTTCAGATTATTCAACATGTCAAGCGGTTTGAGTATGTCTAAAACGGCTGTAAAAAGAATTAAGCAGAGCGAACTTCAGCTGAATTCGACTATCCACAAAATCAACTCCTCGTTGGCAGAAAGCCTTCATCAAATCGAACACAATGTGCGAAAAATTGAGCAGGAACATGGGCAACAGAAAGGAGAGTACCTGCCCTATTACCTTCGGCGACGACCCTCCATTGAACAGATTGTGGAATCCGACACAGCCTTCCCGCTAAACAACGAGCTCCGCGAGAGAGCAAGCAGTGTCGGCAGCAACCCAACAACGACAGGCAAACAACAAAGTCTTAGCAGCTCCGCATCCAAAGAATCGGTGTCGTCTGACGGAAGTACGGGAAGACGTGACGTCAGTCCCCAGAGACCAACGTTCAGGAAAAGTGAAACTGCTGACGTCAAACTTCCGTCCAATTTATCCCAGTTCTACCAATTCGGCCGAAGGAGAGAATCTAGAAGGAATTCATTGCCGATGAGTTTTAGTCTCCAAAATTCTCATGACTTTCACGGGCACAGCAAAGACGCGCACGTCAAAGACGCGCACAGCAAAGACGCACACAGTAAAGAAGGAATCACTGTTCGTCTCCGGCGCGTGGAACATGAACTTGCTCAAAGAAAGCCAAAGAGCAGACGACAACTTATCACCTCAAGCATGACGTCAATTGATGAGAGAAAAGAGCACGAGAGATTGGAGGACGAGAAAAGACAACAGGCCGCTGAGGAATATGTAAATTCTATTGAGGAATGCAGTTACCTCCGAACCAAAACGCAACCAGAATTAACTGTAACGGAAGTCTTCCAGAAATAAAGTTTATGTGATGTGAATGTGTGCTTGTTCCTCTTCTGAAAATATAACAGACAATTGCATTGTATCACGTTTTATTTTTCTAATTTAAAACATACATGTACGCGTAAATAATAATTTTTTTCAACAAAATGCAATCATACTAGAATAATGGATTATCATTACATATAATAACTAAATGGTAACATTCAGTGAAACAGTTGATTTACTGAATGTTTGCAAGATGAACCGATTTTATGCATGAAATCAGCCTTTCATCAACACTAGAAGTCACATCTGTGACAATGGTCACGACGAATGTATAATTCATGGTATAATGTCCTCCAAGTATCTGAAAACTACTAATAACTGATCTCAAGGAACCTTTACACACTGCGCACTGAAGTGTTCTAAAAAGTATTTCCTACGAGTTCATCATGAGATATTCCATGTTCTACTAAAATATTCACTAATTAAAAATACCAGAGAAGGGCAATGCTTATTTTTGTCAATGGTACAGAAGAATACAGGGGGTCACCAAAACAGAACTTTAACGGACAACAGAGATGCAATATGCGTCATGTACATTTTAGCGCTTAGAGTAGTATATTTCATAAGCAATACAGTGTATATGATTTTTTAAACTTTTCCATCGATTATTCCTATCAGTGGTGACTGTCATAATTTTTATTTAAAATTATCCATATTTCATGTTCAATAATGGTGTATTTTTTAAAAGTATTTCATTATAATAAACCTGTTGCCCTAATAAAATGGCTATGAATGGGTTTTTTTTTACAGCAGAACTTCAAAAGACGATCTGCTGCCTAAAAAATACCTCTGGCTAGTGTATAGAAAATCCTTATGTCCTTTCAAATAAAAACAACATATAATTGCTATTTTGTGTATCTAACGCACATAAATATATAAATCCCAAGTTCATGACAAAATGCTATGATAATGCTAAATATAGTTTATATAAGAGCGGAATAGATCACAGATGCGTTCTATAAATATCGGCCTGCCTGGAATGTTGTCATGGTTACCCTATATAAACTCTACATGACTCTGGAGTAGATGTCTATGACTAGTACAATAATCCCCGGGACACTGTCACACTAGGCAGCGGTCTGTACCAGCCCGGGCACGTCCTTAGGCTGGTCTGACTGTAACTGACGACCAAGGTACTCCCTGAAAGAGAAATTTACAATCGTCAGTGCTGGGGTTCGCGCATCTTAGAAAAGAATTACCGAAAGTATATACTGTTCAGAAAAAAAAACAAGAAAACTTTCCTAAGTGACTGTGATTGTTACAATATAACTAGGAAATGGAAATTAGTTTGAGAACTCATTTCTATGAAATTATAATCTTCCAAAAAACAGGTGAAAATAAAATACTTGAAAACATTAATAAAATGAGATCTATGTTAATGATCGAAAATAAATTTAATATCAAAAGCTTATATTATGTAAATTAAGATACACTTGAGGAATGAAGCTAATTTTGACCTAAGGTAATATGATATAATCAACTTGGTGCAGTTACACTTTATAATCGCGAAGCAGATTATATTAAGCGTAAACTGCACCAAGTTATATTATATCGTACAACCTAGGTCAAAATTAGCTTCATTCTTTATAATTTAATTAGAAAATTGCATTTAACGTTATTGATGAATAACTTGCGGGATAATAAGGATTTTGCATGACGCGGGATGAATTGCTTAGACAAAGTAGAAAACAACACCGTCAAATGTATTGTAACATCATTCTAGGAAGTCATAATGAGCAAGTTAGATTATACAAAAATAACTGATGTTGCTCAATCTTGTTTCAGCCAATCAAATTGCTTGTAACAAGTAAAATTAAATTATTTATATATATCACAAATATGTACCCGTAGATTGGTATTGGTGCATTCTGAGTAATGACATATATCAGTCTTGCTTGATGTTGAAGCTATTTATAGACAGCCTTACCAGTTGTGGACCATCAGTTTTTGGACAGCGATGAGAGCCTCGAATCTGACGTTAGGGTCCTCATGTGACAAGTATTGCATCACCATCTGTTTACCACCCAGCTGTTCTATCACGCTGTAAAGGGAAATCGACAATGTATTATGAAATTCAGATTAACTAGAATATGAAATCTTGCAGATATTGAGTGGAAAATGACAGTAGTACATAACGAAAATACCTATGTAATAATGTTCACTTAAACCTTCTTTTGATGATTGTAAATACAGCTCATTACAATATTTACAATCAACAATCATTACCAACTATAACTACACTTTTTCCCCGCGGATAAATACAGCTCATTACAATATTTACCAATCTTACTATTACTTACACTTTTCCCCGGGAATAAATACAGCTCATTACAATATTTACACATTATCATTACTTACACTTTCCCC